>JZKD02S1400405.1:372884-385128 GCA_000966675.3 Picea glauca
CCATTGCATTTGGGGTATTTTCCCATGGTAATGGGAATTAATTATTTAATTAATGGAAATTATCTTCATGAAGTGTTATGAAAAAATATAAAAAAGTTAAATTATTGAGAGAAAATGAGTGTGTGAAAAATGGATGAGCAAAGATTGAATATCATTCCAAAAGGGAAGAGTTGTGAAATCAATTTCAGGCCAGGTTGGAATTTTTGTGGTAACTTATGTTATGGGACATTTTAGAACTTTAAATTTAGAAGAGAAGGAGGATATCTCTTGGTGTACATGTGGTAAAAATTTCAGATGCTGGTTTATTATACTTTCAGAGATATGCCATGTGGAAGTTAGGGTTCCTGAATGCCCATGAAATCAGTTTCAAACATGTTAGCTTGGCACTTTCACTATAACACATTTTCTAGGATGTTTCAGACCTTGAAATGGTTTAGATATGGAGACGATATTGTTGTGTAGCTGTGTTCAAAATTTCATATGTTTGTTCACTATGCTTTCAAAGATATGCTCTATAGAAGTTAGGGTTTTCTAATGCTCCCAACAGTTTCAAATAGGTTAGTTTGACATTTTCACTATAACGTTTTTTTTATGACTCTTAAGATTGTGAAAATTTTCAAGAACATAAGAGACATACATAAGTACCTCAGGTAAATATTGCAGATCCTAGTTTTTTGTACTATTTGAAATATGCTTTGTGGAAGTTAACATTCCTGGATGCTCCTGAAATCAGTTTCAAATAGGTCAGTTTGGAATTTTCACTATAACTTTGTTTCTGGGACTCTTCAGAATGTGAAATTTTTACAAAAGAGAGGATACATACAAAAGTGCCTCATGTAAAAATTGCAAGTGTTTGTTCATTGTACTTTATTAGATATGCTCTGTCAGAGTTTCTGAATGGTCCTGAGATCAATTTTAAATAGGCCAGTTTTTCATTTTCACTATAACTTCTTTACTAGAACTCTTAAGACTATGAAAATTTTATAGAATAGAGGAGACATATAGAAGTACCTCAAGTAAAAAATTTAAAATCACATTGGATATGTGGCATGTTGTACAAATTCATTCTTGGGAAGAAGCCCAAAATAAAAATCTTTGGGAAAGTTACCATTTGGAAATTCAAATTTTGGTCAGGCCTGATAAAGGAAGAAGTAGTTAGAAGACTTGGTGAAGGAAGAAGCAATGAATAAACCTAGAAAAGGCAGAAGTAGTGAGCATACCTAGTGAAGGCTTAAATAGCAAGCAGAATTAGTGAAGATTGTTGCAACTAAGAGGTTAGTGTCTCTTTCTAATTTGGTGCTTAGAGGTGGGGATTAGTGTCTACGAAGATATGTAAGATATTGGTGTCTCTTCCTAAGTTGGTTCTTAGTGGCGGGGATTAGTTTCTCCAATAGATTGGTGTCTACGAAGATCTGTAAGAGTAGGTTGGTACCTACCAGGATTTTTACCAGTGGGGATTGGTCATTTAGAATCTATTAATAAAAGTTAAAATAATGGTGAAATTGGTATTTCCCAAAATAATTGAGTCCCAAAAAAATCTTGAAAATTCAGTTAAGTGGTAATTTATCCAACTTGAAGATACCACCCATTGATATTAAATGAGTGCACCATGTAAAAACATTAGTTATACATCTAGGGTTAAATATGTTTGGGGAATATTCTTATCACTCAAACATGTCTAGTCTTTCCCTAAAAACATGCATCATCCCCACCTGGTTATAAATGGTGTTGTCTAAACGTTCTACATTTTGACATTTTTGGTCGGAATCCGACAATATAAATTTGGGCGAAATCACAATTTTATGTTGTTTAAATTGTATTTTTGAATGCATAAATGGATTCAACATGATGGAAAACCCCTAGGGAACTCAAATCATACAGATTTAACCACTAAAACTGTGTATATCCAACAATTTCTCACTGGATTTCAAGTGAAATTGAACAGACAATATCCCCAGAAAAGGACCAAAGTGTAGAACATTTAGACTATAGTGTTATAAATATATCTTGTTTTCCCCATCCACCATTGATGTAACATATACATAAATTGGGTCAAGTAACAAGAAAGGAAATTCAATCATTTGTGGGACAACACATATATCTTTGTCGAGGCTACAGATTCTCCTTGGTTACGAAGAAAAGTTTATGATTTTAGGGTGACTCTGTAATGAACCAAATGCTTAAATTATCATAATAGAACATAAGTGCACACCATGTACAAAATGTGAACATGGACAACAAATCCAAGATATATAAGTTACACAATAACTCCTTAAATAATAGGGAAACCCCCTCCAAATAACCAGTTACATTCATACATCACTATTCACATGTCACAATAATAAATACATTATCTCTATATATACCTATTCACACTTGCACATGAGGCCCCTTTAATACTGGGTTGACCCTAACACATATATATTTACACATTACATGTACATTTAGGCCCATCTATTCCCCCCCTTGGGGTCATATCATATACATTTAACCCTATATATGCCCCCCTTGGGTCATAACATAATACTCTCCTTCAAAACGTTGTCTTCTCAAAGATTTAAAATTAAAGGATTCATATGTGATGAAACCAAGTAATATTATTTTCATATGTTCCCGCATTCTTCTTTCCATTGATGATGATCCATCTATCCAAAATTATTTTTCTCCTCAATTTTAATCCTTGGTGGCTAGTTGTTGCATAATTTTCTTTCCCTTGATTCCATGTGTCATTGTTGAAGCTTCTCCAATTTGTAGTAGATGTAGGTATATGATAATATCTTGTTGAGGAGTGGTTTTGTGATGCCTTGTTCCATAAATATTGAAAATTAGTCCATCTTCTTCCTTCATAATGATGATATCATCCTTCTTATCTTCCTTGAAATGTTTCCTGGTAATGAGGGTGTTGATATGGTTTTAGATTTAATGGTCTTCCTTCACTCAACACATGCACTTCATCTATCTTCTTTTCAGATACAATGGCATCCACGATCATCTTTTCTTGGTCTTTGATTACTCTAGCCTTAGAGATAATACCATCATATTCGACATGTATATCCTCTAGATATAGTTCAAATTCTTCAAGTATCTTTTGGTGACCTTATTGAATCTTGTCTTCTTTCTCCTTTTGATTTTGCAATGTCATCCCATTTATCAAATTCTGATGTCCTTCAATTTTGGATTGCATTTCTGATTTTACCTCATCACTATTTAGGGATTCCTCAACCTTCTTACAAATTTTCTCTTCAAGTATTTTGGTAGATTCTTTATCCAAGATCCTTATTTCTTCTTGATTTTGACAATTCTTATTTTCTTCTTTCAATATCTTAACCTCATCCAATAGTTTTTTATTATGGTTCCATAATCTACATATCTCTTCATCTTTCATTTTCAAATCTTCCCCTGAATCATCTTTTTTCCCACTTTTCTTTTCTACTCCTTTATTTCTTTAGGTTATTTACCTCCTTAATGAGTGATTCATTAAGGGATTGCATATTATATATCTCCTCACTCTTCTTATTATTCTCTTCCCTCCATTTTTGAGTCCTTGATCCATTTGTTTGAGAACAATTATTCAAATATTTCCCATGTGGCACTTTTTCTAGTACCTTCATCAAGGCTATACCACCATTTACACCAGCTTCATCATTCAAATAAATACCTACCAAAGAAGGATTCTTGTGATTTTTCCTTATCATTATCAATCATTCCTCGGGACTGATTTCATCTTTATCTTCATCGCCACTAAAGTTAGGTATTGTCATTGATTCTTAATTGAGGTCTAACTACAATCCTCAACTTAAAACCTTAATATACTAGAAATAATGATCTCAAATAGTTATAATCCTTGTTCTTATATAATATTCTATGTTTTCTCTTTCTAATGGTTTTTGAATCATCTCAATCAGACATTACAATAAAAATTTATGATAGTTTTAAGTGAACATACCTTTGAAACCCTGATTTGGTGTTTGTCCTCCTATCCGACCTTCCTTCTTATGTATCTCTGCGATTTCGGCCCTTCTGAGTCTGAAATTGTGACCTATATTACTCTGAAATGTCTTCTTTGAAATGCCAAAGGTCTAACAAAAATTGGATGTGCCAAGTGAAAGTTAGAGTAACTTTCCCAAACCTTGATGATTTTTGTTCTTTCCAGGAGAGCGAATTTTTACTACATGCCATGCATCCAATATTTGATATCTAATTATGAAAATCACACCCAAAATACTTGTATAAATTTAATGACAAAAATCAACAAGCTAATATTTTTTCATACACTTAGCAACCTAGAGATAACTATCTTGCATGAACTCTGAAATGTCTAAAACCCACATTCATAAATTACCATAAGAAAAAATACACTTTGCTAAGTAATTATGCAACGGAATAAACACAATGAACATCATTCAATCACCCATGAATAATTCAGACATTTAGGCAAATGCCAGGGAAAACCCCAATGTGGGGAAACCTAATGTGAGAGAGAGATTTATTATTCAGCTTCAAGAAAGTACATATCAACAACAATAACACAATTTCCATTCAAGAGAAAACCACTTACAACACCCAAAAACTGCCTCAATTTTTTTTTCCTCGATTTCCATGCTAAGTCCGTATTGTTGTAGGACCCACCCAAAAAAAACAACACCTCGAAAACAGAGCCAAACAATTGTTGTACAAACTGTCCTTCAACAACAAATGTCCCAAGCTGCCTCAATTTACGTGCCCTCATTTTTTTTGTATGGACTGTACAGATCCGTACAGTACAGCCTCCTTCACAACAACAAATTACAGCACTCAAAAAATAAAAATCCTCCTTGGGGTTTGTTCCCTATCATTCTTGGGAAATGTGCCCTCTTTGCTGCCCTCTTTCCTCTCTCAAGCTTACTCAGAAAATCTCTCAAACTCCTTCTCTCAATTTTTTCTGCACACTACCCAATGTATTCTTTTATAAAATCTAAAAGTGGCATTTTCCCTCCAAAGTGTCTTTTCACCTTCCCCAACCCTAAATCCAAAGGCCAAGATCTTATCTTGCCTTTACAAGATCAAGGGCTATGATTCATTCCCTCCAAAATAAATNCCATTGCATTTGGGGTATTTTCCCATGGTAATGGGAATTAATTATTTAATTAATGGAAATTATCTTCATGAAGTGTTATGAAAAAATATAAAAAAGTTAAATTATTGAGAGAAAATGAGTGTGTGAAAAATGGATGAGCAAAGATTGAATATCATTCCAAAAGGGAAGAGTTGTGAAATCAATTTCAGGCCAGGTTGGAATTTTTGTGGTAACTTATGTTATGGGACATTTTAGAACTTTAAATTTAGAAGAGAAGGAGGATATCTCTTGGTGTACATGTGGTAAAAATTTCAGATGCTGGTTTATTATACTTTCAGAGATATGCCATGTGGAAGTTAGGGTTCCTGAATGCCCATGAAATCAGTTTCAAACATGTTAGCTTGGCACTTTCACTATAACACATTTTCTAGGATGTTTCAGACCTTGAAATGGTTTAGATATGGAGACGATATTGTTGTGTAGCTGTGTTCAAAATTTCATATGTTTGTTCACTATGCTTTCAAAGATATGCTCTATAGAAGTTAGGGTTTTCTAATGCTCCCAACAGTTTCAAATAGGTTAGTTTGACATTTTCACTATAACGTTTTTTTTATGACTCTTAAGATTGTGAAAATTTTCAAGAACATAAGAGACATACATAAGTACCTCAGGTAAATATTGCAGATCCTAGTTTTTTGTACTATTTGAAATATGCTTTGTGGAAGTTAACATTCCTGGATGCTCCTGAAATCAGTTTCAAATAGGTCAGTTTGGAATTTTCACTATAACTTTGTTTCTGGGACTCTTCAGAATGTGAAATTTTTACAAAAGAGAGGATACATACAAAAGTGCCTCATGTAAAAATTGCAAGTGTTTGTTCATTGTACTTTATTAGATATGCTCTGTCAGAGTTTCTGAATGGTCCTGAGATCAATTTTAAATAGGCCAGTTTTTCATTTTCACTATAACTTCTTTACTAGAACTCTTAAGACTATGAAAATTTTATAGAATAGAGGAGACATATAGAAGTACCTCAAGTAAAAAATTTAAAATCACATTGGATATGTGGCATGTTGTACAAATTCATTCTTGGGAAGAAGCCCAAAATAAAAATCTTTGGGAAAGTTACCATTTGGAAATTCAAATTTTGGTCAGGCCTGATAAAGGAAGAAGTAGTTAGAAGACTTGGTGAAGGAAGAAGCAATGAATAAACCTAGAAAAGGCAGAAGTAGTGAGCATACCTAGTGAAGGCTTAAATAGCAAGCAGAATTAGTGAAGATTGTTGCAACTAAGAGGTTAGTGTCTCTTTCTAATTTGGTGCTTAGAGGTGGGGATTAGTGTCTACGAAGATATGTAAGATATTGGTGTCTCTTCCTAAGTTGGTTCTTAGTGGCGGGGATTAGTTTCTCCAATAGATTGGTGTCTACGAAGATCTGTAAGAGTAGGTTGGTACCTACCAGGATTTTTACCAGTGGGGATTGGTCATTTAGAATCTATTAATAAAAGTTAAAATAATGGTGAAATTGGTATTTCCCAAAATAATTGAGTCCCAAAAAAATCTTGAAAATTCAGTTAAGTGGTAATTTATCCAACTTGAAGATACCACCCATTGATATTAAATGAGTGCACCATGTAAAAACATTAGTTATACATCTAGGGTTAAATATGTTTGGGGAATATTCTTATCACTCAAACATGTCTAGTCTTTCCCTAAAAACATGCATCATCCCCACCTGGTTATAAATGGTGTTGTCTAAACGTTCTACATTTTGACATTTTTGGTTGGAATCCGACAATATAAATTTGGGCGAAATCACAATTTTATGTTGTTTAAATTGTATTTTTGAATGCATAAATGGATTCAACATGATGGGAAACCCCTAGGGAACTCAAATCATACAGACTTAACCACTAAAACTGTGTATATCCAACAATTTCTCACTGGATTTCAAGTGAAATTGAACAGACAATATCCCCAGAAAAGGACCAAAGCGTAGAACATTTAGACTATAGTGTTATAAATATATCTTGTTTTCCCCAGCCACCATTGATGTAACATATACATAAATTGGGTCAAGTAACAACAAAGGAAATTTAATCATTTGTGGGACAACACATATATCTTTGTCGAGGCTACAAATTCTCCTTGGTTATGAAGAAAAGTTTATGATTTTAGGGTGACTCTGTAATGAACCAAATGCTTAAATTATCATAATAGAATAGAAGTACACACCATGTACAAAATGTGAACATGGAGAACAAATCCAAGATATATAAGTTACACAATAACTCCTTAAATAATAGGGAAACCCCCTCCAAATAACCAATTACATTCATACATCACTATTCACATGTCCACAATAATGAATACATTATCTATATATATACCTATTCACACTTGCACTTGACACCCCTTTAATACTAGGTTGACCCTAACACATATATATTTACACATTACATGTACATTTAGGCCCATCTATTCCCCACCTTGGAGTCATATCATATACATTTAGCCCTATATATGCCCCCCTTGGGTCATAACATAGTACTCTCCTTCAAAATGTTGTGTTCTCAAAGATTTGAAATTAAAGGATTCATATGTGATGAAACCAAGTAATATTGTTTTCATATGTTCCTACATTCTTCTTTCCGTTGATGATGATCCATCTATCCAAAATCATTTTTCTCTTCAGTTTTAATCCTTGGTGGCCAGTTGTTGCATAATTTTCTTTCCCTTTATTCCATGTGTCATTGTTGAAGATTCTCCAATTTGTAGTAGACATAGGTATATGATAATATCTTGTTGAGGAGTGTTTTTGTGATGCCTTGTTCCATGAATATTGAAAATTAGTCCATCTTCTTCCTTCATAATGATGATATCGTCCTTCTTGTCTTCCTTGAAATGTTTCGTGGTAATGAGGGTGTTGATATGGTTTCAAATTTAATGGTCTTCCTTCACTCAACACATGCACTTCATCTATCTTCTTTTCAGATACAATGGTATCCACGATCATCTTTTCTTGGTCTTTGATTACTCTAGCCTTAGAGATAATACCATCATATTCGACATGTATATCCTCTAGATAGAGTTCAAATTCTTCAAGTATCTTTTGGTGACCTTCTTGAATCTTGTCTTCTTTCTCCTTTTGAAGCTGCAATGTCATCCCATTTATCAAATTCTGATGTCCTTCAATTTTGGATTGCATTTCTAATTTTACCTCATCACTATTTAGGGATTCCTCAACCTTCTTACAAATTTTCTCTTCAAGTATTTTGGTAGATTCTTCATCCAAGATCCTTCTTTCTTCTTGATTTTGACAATTCTTCTTTTCTTCTTTCAATATCTTAACCTCATCCAATAGTTTTTTATTATGGTTCCATAATCTACATATCTCTTCATCTTTCATTTTCAAATATTCCCCTGAATCATCTTTTTTCCCACTTTTCTTTTCTATTCCTTTATTCCTTTAGTTTCTTTACCTCCTTAACGAGTGATTCATTAAGGGATTGCATATTATATATCTCCTCACTCTACTTATTATTCTCTTCCCTCCATTTTTGAGTTCTTGATCCATTTGTTTGAGAACAATTATTCAAATATTTCCCATGTGGTGCGTTTTCTAGTACCTTCATCAAGGATATACCACCATTTACACCAGCTTCATCATTCAAATAAATACCTACCAAAGAAGGATTCTTGTGATTTTTCCTTATCATTATCAACCATTCCCCGAGACTGATTTCATCTTTATCTTCATCGCCACTAAAGTTAGGTATTTTCATTGATTCTTAATTGAGGTCTAACTACAATCCTCAAATTAAAACCTTAATATACTAGAAATAATGATCTCAAATAGTTGTAATCCTTGTTATTATATAATATTCTATGTTTTCTCTTTCTAATGGCTTTTGAATCATCTCAATCAGACATTACAATAAAAATTTATGATAGTTTTAAGTGGACATACCTTTGAAACCCTGATTTGGTGTTTGTCCTCCTAGCCGACCTTCCTTCTTATGTATCTCTGTGATTTTGGCCCTTCTGAGTTTGAAATTGTGCCTTGTATTACTCTGAAATGTCTTCTTTGCAATGCCAAAGGTCTAACAAAAATTGGATGTGCCAAGTGAAAGTTAGAGTAACTTTCCCAAACCTTGATGATTTTTGTCCTTTTTAGGAGAGCAAATTTTTACTACATGCCATGCATCCAATATTTGATACCTAATTATGAAAATCACACCCAAAATACTTGTATAAATTTAATGACAAAAATCAACAAGCTAATATTTTGTCATACACTTAGCAACCTAGAGATAGCTATCTTGCATGAGCTCTGAAAAGTCTAAAACCCACATTCATAAATTACCATAAGAAGAAATACACATTGCTAAGTAATTATGAAACGGAATAAACACAATGAACATCATTCAATCACCCATGAATAACTCAGACATTTAGGAAAATGCCAGGGAAAACCCCAATGTGTGGAAACCCAATGAGAGAGAGAGAGATTTATTATTCAACTTCAGGAAAGTACATAAAAACAACAATAACACAATTTCCATCCAAGAGAAAACCACTTACAACACCCAAAAACTGTCTCAAAAAGTTTTGCCTCGATTTCCATGCCAAGTTCGTACTATTGAAGGATCCACACAGAAAAAACAACACCTCGAAAACAGAGCCAAACAATTGTTGTACAAACGGTCCTTCAACAACAAATGTCCCAAGCTACCTCAATTTACGTGCCCTCTTTTTTTGGTACGGACTGTACGGATCCGTACAGTATGGCCTCCTTCACAACAGTAAATTACAGCACTCAAAAAATAAAAATCCTCCTTGGGGTTTGTTCCCTATCTTTCTTGGGAAATGTTCCCTCTTTCCTCTCTCAAGCTTACTCAAAAAATATCTCAAACTCCTTCTCTCAATTTTTCTTGCACACTACCCAATGCATTCTTTTATAAAATCTGAAAATGGCATTTTCCCTCCAAAGTGTCTTTTCACCTTCCCCAACCCTAAATCCAAAGGCCAAGATCTTATCTTGCCTTTACAAGATCAAGGGCTATGATTCATTCCCTCCAAAATAAATCACTTAAAATATTAAAATACATTTCACTTTATTACATAAGTGCACTTTATGAAATAAAGTCACTTTAATATTAGAAGGTACACTATTAAAAAGTCACTCTAATAAAAGAACCACTTTATTACAACTTTATAAAAACCCATTATAAAGTTAAGTGCCTGGTAGTGTCAACATAAGGTTACATCCGCATACAAGATAAAACATGCGGAGTACCTCCTAAGCTAAAAAACTAACAAGACTATGGACTGTACTATTTCCAATGAAATTGGTCTCATGGAATTTAAAGCTTTTGTGAAGAACTATTTTACCTAGAACACATGTTTGAGACTAGTTACAAGACTAGTAAAAAACCCTGTCTTCCATAGAGTGTATCTAAAAAAGTGCAATGACCCAGAAGATAAAATTTTTACCACGGGTACTATGATAAGTCTTCTCAACACACTCCAAGTTTCACCTACTGAAGTGGCTCCGAGAAGAAATTATAGCAAAAATTCCAAAATGATTTTCTTGAGGAAGAAAAACCCTAGGATCGGTGCTCTAAAACCAAATGTAATGAACAAAATGCTTAAATTATCATAATAGAATAGAAGTACACACCGTGTAAAAAATGTGAACGTGGAGAACAACTACATGATAGATAAGTTACACAATAACTCCTTAAAGGATAGGGGAACCCCCTCCAAGTAACTAGTTACATTCATACATCATGATTCACATGTCCACAATAATGATACATTCTCTCTATATATACATATTCATACTTGCACATGAGGCCCCTTTACTACTAGGAAAACCCTAATACATATATATTTACACATTAAATGTACATTTAGGCCCCTATATGCCCCTCCTTGGGGTCATATCATATACATTTAGCCCTATATATGCCCCCCTTGGGTCATAACATAACTAGGGCTATGGATGCTCACAAATAATGGACCAAAAATACAAAGGACAAATTGGAGAAGGAATGGAAAATGTGTATTAAAATTGTGACGTTAGTTGAATGAGACCACACTGAGCATAAATTTTCTTATGTTTAGCTAGCTTAAGGATTTTCAGCCATTTGATCAAGTGGAAGCATACTTTGAGAAGGTGGTTGAAAAATGAGAAGATGAACTTAAAGGAATTACGTCGATCGACGGTGGCGACATAAAAAAGTTCCTAGTCAAGGAAATAGGGACATGGTCCAAAGTGGAATTCATGACTCTATATATTGAGAAATATGCCCAACATTTCAAGCAAGAGAAACAAATTATGTGTGTCCCTATTGATCACCATGTGTTCCCTTAACAACATTTTTGTGAGAAGAGATTCCAGCAGTGGAGTGATTATGATGTTGAACATGCGACAACTGAGACTCCCATTTGGATGTTGAGACTATAAAGCATGCAACAATCAAAACAACATTAAAATAAGCAACTAAGATTCATGAACATGCAATGACCAAAACAAGCACATCACCCAAGAATTAGAAACATGCAAATTTGTTTTACTTTTATACTCTTTTCTTCTTTTACTATTTTTAAATTTTTCATTAAAACGATAAATTAAAGACTGAAAGTGTGGAAGATATACTTTTGACTATGAATCCAATATTTGAAAGTTTAAGATGAGAATTATTTCAATGAAATTTTTTGGATAAATTTGATTGGAGTAAAGGCACTTTGGTTTATTGAGAAATCTATGTGCATTTACCATTATCATGGATTAATCTTCTATTGCATAAATAGCCCAGTTATCTAGTAAGAATTTCAATTTCTGATAAATTATCTTATAACATTGACTGTATTACTATTGTTAGTAAATCTGATTTTTCATTTATTTATGTTTAACGTTCTCATAGAATTAATTCTGAGTATTTTAATTTTCATCTCTTTTAACTTTATGATATGGATAGTCTGTTAACATCTAGTGGAGGACTTATTTCCAAAAGGTTTGTAAATTATATCTATGTTTATTGATCATTCTTTTAGGTTATCCTAAAAGGAAAAACTCTCTTAATCAGTTAGATTAGCTTGCTTGTTTACTTAGTTTATAAAACCAAAAAAAATGAAAAGAGAAAGAAAAAACTATTAAATCCCATCGAATGGTTTTTGTACCA
>JZKD02S1400405.1:393879-411898 GCA_000966675.3 Picea glauca
ACCAAAAATGTCAAAATGTAGAACGTTTAGACAACACCATTTATAACCAGGTGGGGATGATGCATGTTTTTAGGGAAAGACTAGACATGTTTGAGTGATAAGAATATTCCCCAAACATATTTAACCCTAGATGTATAACTAATGTTTTTACATGGTGCACTCATTTAATATCAATGGGTGGTATCTTCAAGTTGGATAAATTACCACTTAACTGAATTTTCAAGATTTTTTTGGGACTCAATTATTTTGGGAAATACCAATTTCACCATTATTTTAACTTTTATTAATAGATTCTAAATGACCAATCCCCACTGGTAAAAATCCTGGTAGGTACCAACCTACTCTTACAGATCTTCGTAGACACCAATCTATTGGAGAAACTAATCCCCGCCACTAAGAACCAACTTAGGAAGAGACACCAATATCTTACATATCTTCGTAGACACTAATCCCCACCTCTAAGCACCAAATTAGAAAGAGACACTAACCTCTTAGTTGCAACAATCTTCACTAATTCTGCTTGCTATTTAAGCCTTCACTAGGTATGCTCACTACTTCTGCCTTTTCTAGGTTTATTCATTGCTTCTTCCTTCACCAAGTCTTCTAACTACTTCTTCCTTTATCAGGCCTGACCAAAATTTGAATTTCCAAATGGTAACTTTCCCAAAGATTTTTATTTTGGGCTTCTTCCCAAGAATGAATTTGTACAACATGCCACATATCCAATGTGATTTTAAATTTTTTACTTGAGGTACTTCTATATGTCTCCTCTATTCTATAAAATTTTCATAGTCTTAAGAGTTCTAGTAAAGAAGTTATAGTGAAAATGAAAAACTGGCCTATTTAAAATTGATCTCAGGACCATTCAGAAACTCTGACAGAGCATATCTAATAAAGTACAATGAACAAACACTTGCAATTTTTACATGAGGCACTTTTGTATGTATCCTCTCTTTTGTAAAAATTTCACATTCTGAAGAGTCCCAGAAACAAAGTTATAGTGAAAATTCCAAACTGACCTATTTGAAACTGATTTCAGGAGCATCCAGGAATGTTAACTTCCACAAAGCATATTTCAAATAGTACAAAAAACTAGGATCTGCAATATTTACCTGAGGTACTTATGTATGTCTCTTATGTTCTTGAAAATTTTCACAATCTTAAGAGTCATAAAAAAAACGTTATAGTGAAAATGTCAAACTAACCTATTTGAAACTGTTGGGAGCATTAGAAAACCCTAACTTCTATAGAGCATATCTTTGAAAGCATAGTGAACAAACATATGAAATTTTGAACACAGCTACACAACAATATCGTCTCCATATCTAAACCATTTCAAGGTCTGAAACATCCTAGAAAATGTGTTATAGTGAAAGTGCCAAGCTAACATGTTTGAAACTGATTTCATGGGCATTCAGGAACCCTAACTTCCACATGGCATATCTCTGAAAGTATAATAAACCAGCATCTGAAATTTTTACCACATGTACACCAAGAGATATCCTCCTTCTCTTCTAAATTTAAAGTTCTAAAATGTCCCATAACATAAGTTACCACAAAAATTCCAACCTGGCCTGAAATTGATTTCACAACTCTTCCCTTTTGGAATGATATTCAATCTTTGCTCATCCATTTTTCACACACTCATTTTCTCTCAATAATTTAACTTTTTTATATTTTTTCATAACACTTCATGAAGATAATTTCCATTAATTAAATAATTAATTCCCATTACCATGGGAAAATACCCCAAATGCAATGGAAAAATACCCCAAACCCATGGGTTTGAAACCACCATTTCACTTTTTACTTTTTCACATGCGCCCCTTTTTTAATATACTTGTAAACACACACGCACACACACACACACACACACACACACACACACACACACACATATTGGGAATGTTGTGTGTATGTAATTCCATAAATACTTTGACATCAATGACAATAATTCCTACAATCTCCTCCTTTTTCATTGATGGGAATCTTGCAACAAAACACATAGTCCACCAGGCATAGAAATAATTCCTCCCCTATCTTCAACTCTCCCAGGAATAGAAATAATTCTCCCCTTGTCTACAACTCTCCCCTTTTGACATAAATGGAAAATGGATTCTCCCCCTAAAATGGTGATCCTCCTTAATCACTTAGTGTCTTGATGAAATGAATATTACTCTCAATTACATGTCCCTTGAATTGTTCTAACTGCAAAAACTGTGCAAACATGGTAAAGCAACACTCTTGAATAAGTTTCAACACTGTCACCAACAACTTAAGATAATTAGTCTACGTCAATCTAGATAGTATTTGTATCCAACATAAGAAATAGTATATTCCAACAATAATCAAATATGGTTCGATTGGTCTTAGAAAATCCAAGTCGATTCAACAAGAAACAATTGAGTAAAAAAAAAGACATAAGTTAAGGTCGCATATCAAAAAATTCAAGTATCCCCCCCCCCCAAGGGATCAATAAGTAGCAACAATAGTTCTTGTCGAAAATTCGAGTCGACAGACAACACAATTGAAACTCAATCATGGAATACTTAGTCTAAACTCCAATTAACTGTCATGTTGGGTTGATCCTCGATCAACCACTTCAAAGGAAATCATCAGTAAGTAAGAGGAATGTTGCACGACTATACAACTAATGATACACAACTATATGAAGTCTTCAAACATTTGGCCAAATGATTCCATGACCATCCATCAATCAAACCACAATCTATCCTAATAGTCGGTACTGGTCCAAAATTTTGTCTTTCACGTCTCTTCTACAAATATGTGAAAGAATGATTGACATTCTTTCGATTTTTATGGTGAGGATGATGATAGGGAACATATTTTTATGTTGTTTGATCAGAAGAAGTAGGATCAGGGTCAGGTTCACTCACATGATTAGAACAACTTGACTTATTGGTGACAATCCACCCCCCTTTTGATCTCTCCTTCGGGGCTAACATGACCTCTTGGTCTAGGATCGTTCAAGTCGTCGAGTCGAATAACTCGTCGGGCTCCTGGTGGAACCGATCTTGACTTGACATAGGCCCTTTATACTTCCTTGGTACCGGCGATGTGGCACATGTGGACCCTCTTCTTAGCGCTCTCAGCTCTTGCACCAACTTCCTTAGCTCTTGCTACTAAGCTCCTCCCTTGATGTGACCACGGGCTGTGACCGTGGGTCAAATCCCCTCGCGACTCTGCACTTAAGAAATTTTGTGAACTTCCTCCTTTTCTCGATTTTCAAATCGACGAATGCTTCAGGACCAGATCTATGGTCCACGCTCTTCTCGTGATCAACGACTATGATCAAATTGTGAGTTCGGACTTAGCGAGTCTTGTCTTCTCTCAACTCTGCTTCTTCCGATCACGAATCAACGATGCGTTGATCCTTTTCCATGCATCCTTCCATATCTGATGGCTTGGATTGAGATCTCTTTTCGCGACTTAGTGAAGATCCTTATTCGCTCCTGCAAACCTTCTGAAGTTCCTTTTCCCTAACCTCTTGATCTTCTACTACCTGTCTCCTCCTTGACGATAGATGACTTCTCCGTCTTCGAGACTTTTACAAGTCCTCGCCTACTTTTCACACTTAGCACAATTTCTCCTTTCGAGACTTAGACTATTCTCGAAGGCTTTCTACACTCCTTGCAGAAATGTGTGCAAATCTTCTGCGACTTTTCTTGGCTTGAAAACCTTCAAGGTTCCAAGTTCCTCTGTGAGTTTTGCGTGCCCTCCTGGCAGTTTCTTGCTCAACTTCTTGAGCTTATAAGGTGAACTCTCAACACCTTAGGTGCACTCCTTGCACTTGGATCAATCCTTCAATGACTTCTCCCTCGGCCTTATGGAAAGGTTTATGGCACCTCATTTCCTTTGTCGATGCACTTCTTACAAAGCCTTCCTTCACCATAATGTTCAACAATTTTGGGATCCTTCTACACATTCAATTGTGTAGTTCCTGGGTATGATCATGCAAGATCGATGCCCTCCTGGAAGAGTATCCCAGACTGTTTAGTAACTGTGCATTGTGCCTCTCTCCACATGCTCTTTATTTTCAAGGGACGTAACCACCTTGAAATTTCTCCTTGAGTCTGTAAATAAATCTGGTGTACCCTCATGGCAGCTTCTCTTCTAACTCCACTGAGTTCAAACACGGACCCCTTGCGTCGGCTTACAGAGTTTCCTCTCTCTGTCATGCACTCCTTGCACTTAGCCTAGAGAACCAGACTTAACTTAACACACTCACGGATAAAAAAACTGTATCTCATTCCTGCAGATGATTTCTAACATTCATCTACAATTCAAATGCATGTAAAATACATTCATAACACAACATCCATTACACAAAAATGTAAAACAGGAAAAACTATCATTTTCTATTAATGGTGGAATGTCAATTTTACAATGGTGGAGTCAGGGATGCACTGAGTCTCGACTCTCTCATCAACCTCTAGCCGACCTACTAACCCAACCTTCTACTTTTCTTACAATACAAAGATTTATACAAGAGGGGCTCAAATGAGCTTCCCTCGCAAGATAACAAATGGTGTCAAATCACCATCGCTAATGTTCATTGAAAGGCCAAATTATAATGATGGAAATTCTGCTCCAAATCATATGCAAATCCATTTCGTCGTCAGCCTATTAATGGTGACTTTATCTCCAGCTTGTGCGAAAGCACGATTTGGCTCTTCTAGATTGTCTTCAATTAATGCCTGGATCCTGCCTTGGATTCTTGAGGAAAAAATGAGAGGACAGAGCCTCTCTTCCTTTGAATGTGCACCATGCATGTTGATTGGTTGGCACGTGCTGAGATGCAATGATGCTCCTACATCATACTCCATAGCGACAAAAATCATGACCTCTCCAACCTAGCTAAAATCCACCTGGATCTCAAACTTTCTCTTAGAGCTGTCTCTCGGCTCCTTTTCTTCGCCACTGCTGCTCCTGCATCATCCCCGCTACTCTTGTAGGTTTCCTTTCATCCAGCTTCCTCTACTAACTCCGACATAAACTCTATTATCTCCTCGATCCTCTTGTTTAGCTTCTCTATTGGCTGGTTTTTCTGTTGCAGTATAGCTTGTTGCACTCGCTTCTTGTCGATGGGCGAATCACTGATTTCCCAAGACATCTCCTCCCTTTGTAGATTTAACTAGCCACTCTACTGCAGTCTTCACTCCTGCGGGCTCCTCATCATTGAACTGCTACTCAACTAACACTTCTCTTGACAGATTCACTCCTGTCATTTCTTCGACTGCTCCCTCTTTAGCTTCCTCCAGATGCTCCTCATGATGGTGTGGTCCTTCCTCTACCTCCAACCTAGCCTGTTGGATGTGCATGCCTTGTACTACCACTCTCCTTTCAAGAGCTTCCAATTCTTCACACAGAACAAAAAAATCTATGTTGTCTGCTTCCTCTTCTACTATAGACTCCAGTGTTGCATTCATCTCTTGTTCATCTTCCCAGCTGAAAACATTGAGCAATTCTGTTGAATGCTCTTCTCCTTCCATCGTGACAGAGATCAATATTTGTTCCTTCTCCTCCTTGATAGTCTCTGCTTGATGTATTCCTGTCGCCTCTGCAACATCTGTGCTAGCCTCTCCTCAGTCACTTGGTAAGAATATATCAACTCCTCCAATGACCAGAACGTCCTTCTGATCCTCCTCCTTGACTGTGATGAAAGTTTATAACTTGTGATCATCTTCATTCATGCAGCTCATAGTTCTGTGCAAATCTCCATCTGAGTGAGGTTTTTCTTCTACCTCCTCATCTGCCAATGAACTCTTAGCTAAGCTCACCTCTTCTCCCTTGCCCACCTAGGAATCTGGGATGTCCCCTCTGCCCACCTGGAATTTTATGAGATCCACTGATCCCTTCTCGTTTCCCACCTCGCAATCTATGATACTCTTTCCAGATATCTTTCCCTCATGACTGAGGTTTTCAACATGCCTCAGCCACCTCTTTAACATCTGTTGCTGCCTCCTGGCCAACAAATTATGAATATGCCATTTGGCTGTCCTCTTCAAAGGCCATTCATACCTCTAGTGTACCTTTGACTCTTGTTGCATCTTGAATGCTAGCTTCTCCATCTGTGCTCGGATTTCACTGAGCTCCTTGTCCATCTCCGCCTTTCTCTTCTGCAACTGGACTTCTCCTCAACCATGCGTATGACCATAAATATCCATCTCATTTTGTCTATATCCTACCTGGATGCTTACCATCTACTGCACGCCTTGCAATAGTTCCAACAGAGCATCGCACTCTATCTCTCTGTCTTACAGAAATCAATTATGCATCCATTGCTTCGTCTCCTTCTTCACCTACTGTCTATAAGAGAAATCAAGCTCTGATACCACTCTTGGTATCAGACTATGTCCATGTCTCCTTCATCCGACATCCTGCAGATGAAATCAAAGCTATGATAACTGTGCTCTGATACCAATCTTGGTATCAGACTATCTCCATGTCTCCTTCCGTCCACATCCTGCAGATGAAATCAAAGCTATGATAACTGTGCTCTGATACCACTCTTGGTATCAAAATATCTCTGTGTCTCCTTTCGTCCACATCTTGCAGATGAAATCAAAGCTTTGATACCACTCTTCGTGACAACCCCCCCCCTTCTGATCTCTCCTTTGGGGCCGGCACGACCTCCCATTCTAGGATCGTTCAAGTCGAATGACTTATCGGGCTCCTAGTGGAACCAATATTGACTTGACACAGGCCCTTTCTACTTCCTCGGTACCCACGATGTGGTACCTACGGACCCTCTTCTTAGCGCTCTCAGCTCTTGCACTGACTTCCTTAGCTCTCGATGCTAAGCTCCTCCCTTGATGTGACCATGAGCTACGATCGTGGGTCAACTCCCCTCACGACTCTGCACTTCATAACTTTCACGAACTACCTCCTCCTTTTCCTGATTTACGAATCAACAAATGCTTCGGGACCAGATCTACATTCCAAGATCTTCTTGTGATCAATGACTGTGATCGAATCATGAGTTCGGACTTCGCAAGTCTTGTCTTCTCTTGACTCTGATTCTTTCGATCATGAATCAGTGATGCACTGATCCTTTGCCATGCGTCCTTCCATATCTTATGGATTGGATTGAGATCGCTCTTCATGACTTCGCGAAGATCCTTGTTCTCTCCTGCAAACCTTCCAAAGTTCCTTCTCCCGAACCTCTTGATCTTCTACCACCTATGGCTCAAATGAGATTCCCGCTCATTTGAGCTTATAAGGTGAACTCTCAACACCTTAGGTGCACTCCTTTCACTTGGATCAATGCTTTGACGACTTCTCCCTCGGCCTTATGGAAAGGTTTATGGCACCTCCTTTCCTTTGTCGATGCACTTCTTGCAAAGCCTTCCTTCACCAGAATGTTAAAAAATTCTAGGATTCTTCTACACCTTCAATCGTGTAGTTCATGGGTATGCTCATGAAAGCTTGATGCCCTCCTGGTAGAGTATCCCAGAGTGTTCAGTAACTCTTCAATGTGCCTCTCTCCACACAGTCTTTATTTTCAAGGGACATAACCACCTTGAAATTTCTCCCTGAGTCTGTAAATAAATCTGGTGTGCCCTCCTGGAAGCTTCTCTTCTGACTCCACTGAGTTCATACATGCACCCCTTGCGTCAGCTTAAAGAGTTTCCTCTCTCTATCTCACACTCCTTACACTTAGCCTAGAGAACTGGATTTAACTTAACACACTCGCGGATAGAAAACTCTATCTCTATCCCTGCAGATGATTTCTAACATTCATCTACAATTCAAATGCATGTAAAAGACATTCATAACACAACATCCATTACACAAAAATGTAAAATAGGGAAACTGTCATTTTCTATTAATGGTGGAATGTCAATTTTACAATGGTGGATTATGAGCTGCAACTGAGTCTCATCTCTCTCATCAGCCTCTAGCCTACCTACCAACTAAACCTTCTACTTTGCTTACAATACAAATATTTATATAAGAAGGGATCAAATGAGCTTCCCTCGCAAGCTAACAAATGGTGTCAAATCACCATCCCTAATGTTCATCAGAAGGCCAAATTACAATGATGGCAATTCTGCTCCAAATCAGACGCAGATCCATTTCACCGTTAGCCTATTAATGGTGAATTTATCTCCAACTTGTGTGAAAGCATGATTTGGCTCTTCCATATTTTCTTCAATTAATGCCTGGATCTCGCCTTGGATTCTCAAGGTAAAAATGAGAGGGTGGTGCCTCTCTTCCCTTGAATGCACACCACACGTGTCGATTAAATGGCACGTGCTGAGATGGAGCAATGCTCCTGCATCACATATCAACAACAATGTTGTCTATAAAAACATGCTCAAATTATGGCATGTGAGGAACATTCATCTCATCAATCTATTTGTCACAATCAACAATAAGATTTTCTTAGGGAAAACTAGTCTGAACTCCTTCTCTAAACAAACAAAAATTCTCTGGTTGTAGTAAGGCAAGGTGTAGGTAGGTAGGAAACAACAACATCATATCCAAGACCACTCTTAATGAATGGAGACTTTTACAATTGATGATATTGTCTAGTGTTTCAATACTCTTTTCAAATTTCAAGCTTCTATTCAACTTAATAGTTGTTTTCTCCAGTTCTTTTCTCAAGGAAACAATTTTATATTCTAGCTCTTCACAATTTTCTTCCCTTTTTTTTTTTAGTTGGATTCTCACCACTTCTTCCATCCTTCTTGCTTCTTCTAATTGAAGCTCTAGGTTCATGATAGTATTTTCTGTTTCTTTAAGGATTTATGAAATTTTTTCTTTTGAATCACGATCCTCTTCTTCATATTTTTGCAGTTTCTCCTTTTGTTTCAAATCAGTTTTCATAATCTTATTTATTTCGCTCAAGGAACACATGATTTCTTCTTCAAGATCCACTTCCCCATATGTTTTGGCATTTTCACCTTCTTCCAAAATCATCATTTCTTTCCCTTTGTCATCATCAATATTTTTTTTGATTTCCATAAGGATATTTTATTCTCTATCAACATTAAAGCTAATTTAATTTCTTTCTTTAGACAAGTCACTAACCCCTTTTGCACAAAGACTCTTCTTCTACTTATAAGAGTTATTCTTCTTGTCATGCTTGTTTTGTTTGTGGTTTTTGTTTGTTGATTATGTTTTCTCCCTTTTTTACAATATGGTCTTGTTCATCACTTTCATCCTTTGCATATGGACACTTATCGACAAAATATCCTACTTTTCCCGAATTAAATCATTTAAGGGAAGCTTACCTTTGTATTTGCTAGATCCATTTTTTATTTTTCTCACAAAATTTGTTTCCTCTACATGTGATTCATTGTTGAAGCTATCCCTTGATTCATGATCTTTTTTCTTTGTCTTCTTTGAGGCTTTGAAGGCTACTTCTTTCTTGATGTCTTTTCTTTTTCTATCCTCATTTCTTATGTCATGAGTATCCAATGCAGTTCATCCATTGTTAATGAATAAAGATCTTGTATTTCTTCAATGGAGGAAACTTTGGCATCAAACCTTAAGGGGAGTGACCTTAAGACATTTTGTACAATCATTGGTTATTCAACCTTTTCACCAATTCCTCTGATGGTGTTGACAATTTCATCCACACGGAGCATATAGGCTACAACATTTTCTTCATATTTCATTTTCAGACTCTTGAACTATCTTCTATGAGTTTGGAGCTTTGCCTTCTTGACCTTTTCATCACTTTCATAGATATTTTGAAGCTTGTCCCAAATTTCTTTTTTTTGATCCACAATGCATCACCTTGGAAATCTCAGATTCTAATAAACCACTCAATATGGAATCCATGGATTTTGCATTATTTTCACTAGGCTTCTTCCTGGCCACACTTGTTGGTGGAGTTGTTGGGGTTGTATAACCAGTCGCAACTAATTGTCAAATATCAAAACTAAGAGACATTAAATAAGTTCACATCCTTATGCTCCAAAAGACATAGTTTGTTTCATTAAACAATGAAGCCTTGTTGGTGGAGAGACCTTCTTCACCGTCTATGTGTACTCATGAGATCTATCTTCTAGTGGTTAGATTGTTTCCAAATGGAATCACATTGATACCAATTGTTGAGAACACACTTATACTGAGAGGGAGGGGTGAATCAATATAAGACATTTTTTAACTTTCTCAAACATTTATCAACCATAAGAAAACAATCACATATGGGATCTATTGACTACATAATAAGGAACACAAGATTTGCATGGAAACCCTTTCGGGAGAAAACTACAAAACTTCTCTTTATAATTCTTTGTAGGAACCAACCTACTGTTACAATTCTTTGTAGGCACCAACCTATTGGAGACACCAATCCCCATTGGTACAAATTTTAGTAGGAACCAACTTACTCTTACAAATCTTCATAGACACCAATCCCCACCGCTAAGCACCAACTCAACAAGAGACACCAATCTCTTACAAATATATGTAGACACCAATTCATACCATTAAGCACCAACTTAGCAAGAGACACTAATCTCTAAGCTACACCAACCTTCACAAATTATGCTTGTGATTTCTTCCTTTACTAGGTCTACTCTTTTATTCTTCCTTTACCAAATCTACTCATTGCTTCTTGCTTCACCAGGTTTACTCACTACTTCTTCCTTTACTAGGTCTGACCAAAATTTGAATTTCCAAATGGAAACTTTCCCAAAGCTTGTTGTTTTGGGTCTCTTACCAAGAAAGAACTTGTACAACATGTCATATATCCAATTTTTGAAATATGATTCTAAATGTTTTACCTGGGGTACTTCTATATGTCTCCTCTATTCTCTGAAAATTTCACAATAGGAGTCCTAGAAAATCATTATAGTGAAAATTTCAAACTAACCTATTTGAAACTAATATTGGGACCACTCAAAAACCCTAACTTACACAATGCATATCTCATAAAGTACAATGAACCAACATCTATAATTTTTACCCGAGGTACTTATGTATGTCTCCTCTTTTCTATAAAACTTTCCTGGTATGAAGAGTCCCAAAAAATAAGTTATAGTGAAAATTCCAAACTTAGTTGTTTGAAACTAATTTTAGGAGCATTCAAGAACCCTAACTTCCACATATAATATCTCATAAATTACAATGAACCAATATCTGAAAAATTTACCCGAGGTACTTTTGTACATCTCCTCTATTTTGTAAAAATTCTATAGTACGAAGATTCCCAAAAAACAAGTTATAGTGAAAATGTCAAATGCCAAACTGGCCTATTTAAAACTAATTTCCGGAGCATTCAAGAACCTTAACTTCCACAGAGCATATCTCTGAAATCATAGAGAAACAACATATGAAATTTTTATCACATGTACACAGAGATATCTCCTCTAACTTTGAGAAATATCAAGGTTTGAAACATCCTAGAAAATAATTTATATCAGAAGTTCCAACCTGACATGTTTGAAACAGATTTCAAGAGCATTTAGGAACCCTGACTTCCATAGGACATATCACCAAAAGTCTAGCAAACCAACATCTGAAATTTTTACTACATGTACACCAAGAGCTCTCATTTGTCTCTTAAAAAATTAAAGTTATGAAACATCCCAGAACAAAGTTTATCACAAAAATTCCAAGCTGAATTGAAACTCATTTCACAACTCTTTCCTTTTGGAATGATATTCAATCTTTGCTCATCCATTTTTTACACACCCACTTTCTCTTTTTATATTTTTTCATAACCCTTCATGAAGGGACACGCCCATTAATTAAATAATTAATTCCCAACACCATGGACAAACACCCCAAACCCATGGGTTTGAAACCACCATTTCACTTTTTACTTTTTCATATGCACCCCTTTTTTAATATATTTGTAAATACACACACACACACACACACACACACACACATATCAATCTTGGAAATGTTGTGTGTATTGTAATTCCATAAATCCTTTGACATCAATGACAACAATTCCAACAATTTTCTCTTGGCCCATTTTTACATATCAATTGATAAAACTTTATGGTGATATTAAGAGCAACACATTCTTGTAACACCCCAGTTTTGATCCATATATTAGAAATGCATATTTGTATCTATGATGAATGGAAAATACACAATATATGTAATATGTAAACATTGTACATTGAAAATAATAAAATAAAATACATCACTGACTACAAATGGCTAAACATATAGTCATGGGGGAGCTATGATTCCACGAGAGAGGAGACTGGGGGGAGGGGTTGAGAGGAATCCACATGCCTAGAATTATATGCCACCTCCATAAACCATTTTTTATTATTGTATAATTATCTTATTTGACTTATTAAAACCTGATCAGTGAATGCATGCAATGGGTTGGTGGGAAGGTCATTTCACCTTATTGAAGCATGGGCTAAGTACACTCATGATGGGAATTGTATCATTGAATGCATGTAAGAGGTGGGTGAGAGAGCCATATCACCTAGTTATAATAGCATGGGATGAGTACAATCATTTTGGGGGATTGTGAGATTCAAACATGTGAGTTTTAAACCTATGAAGTAAAGCAATGCATGCAAATTCTTAAGCAAAACATAAATTAATCAATGGCTCATACACATAGTACAGAGAGATTTACATTGGAAACCCTTAACCAGGAGAAAACCAACCTTCCTTGGTGCCGCAACTTTCAACTCTTCATTGTATTAATTTCACCATTCACCATACAATATATACAATGTTTTAGGTATTTCGTAGCTACCAAAACCCTAATCCCTTAATTCGGGATTAATTTAGAAAACTGCTAAAAATAGAAAAATCTGCTAAAATGGCTAAAACCGCCTCCAAAAAAACAATTTCGGACGCTGCCCTGAACCCTGTCGGCTCCGACCTATAGCCCAAAGCCGAACATTGCACGTAACCAAGGGGGGACAAACCTAGGACCCCCCTAAGAAAGTGCCCGACGCACATGACACAAAGAGTGAAAGAAGTAAGGATCATCAGATGCAGTTGTCGAATATGACATGCCCTCACACACACATGCAAAAAATATAACACATACCCAACAAAACATGCATGGGAGAAAAGGAAAGGAAATTAAATTAGAGGGGAGAGATAACTTTTAGGAAAATAAGAGGATAGGAAAAACATATTTGGGTGTCGAGAAAGAAGAGGAAACCATTGTGGGTATTAGACATGGATTGTTGGAGATATAATTGTGTTGAGAACTAGGTTGGTATGCTCGTGATAATATTTCTATTGAGAAATTACTCAATAGCATGTGTAAATGATGTTGTGAGCACTCATGTTACAAATGGATTTCCGGGAGCCCTTGGTTGAGAAATTGTTGGATGGTCTATGCTAGAGCCCTGGAGTGCATGAGGATTGTCTAAGGGACTTTGGTGTAGAGAAGGAAATCCTATCCCTTGGTTTGTATAGACTAATGGGGAAGATATATGGATGGATGGAATTGTTGTAAGAGTCATGTCACTATGAATTTATTGGGTATTGGGTTGTTTGAGTAGATAGTATCCAACCATAGGAGTCTATTAATCCTTGTGGATTCATATCCCCAAAATGGGGGTGGCTTGTTGTAGAGATAATTGGTGCAACGATTTATAAGGTTGGGTGGAACTCTAACATCCCTTGTTTTAATCCCCGCAAATTATAATGTAATTGTATAAATGTGATTTACCAAGTGAGATCACATGTTGGGATGAAGAGCCTATATTGATTAATATGGCCAAGAGATTAACTATGTATTATGTACATTGAAATAATAAAAAAAAATTTAACACCAATTGTAGATGGGCATGGTAAAATTCACGGGGGATAAGTTTTCCACAAGAAAGGGGAGGGTCTAAGAAGGGGCTCAAAGGGTGAATTATCCATGTGTATTAATCCAAACCCACCTTCTAGAATTATCATTGTGTATAAACCTTATATTTATGTTTGAGTGTTCTCAAATCCAATAATTAAACACATGTAAGAGAGTGGGTGTAAGGAGTCACATCCCATACTTATTCGGAGCATGGGGCTAAAGTACAATCAACATTGGGCAATGTGAGAGTCAAACAAGCTTGGGGAAAAAGGGAAATTCATATGGGGAAAGGAGGGTAGTTTTTACATGCATATTTTTGGATAACAAGATAGGGCAAAGTGTTGTAGCTTGAAATAAGCCAAAGTAGGCATGTGTAGAAGCTTGTTGGAGCTGTAAATTCATGAAGAAGTAGGATGCCAAGCCTATAGAGTGAGATTTTGTCTAAAATTTTACCCAACAACTAGTGGGTTTCTAATGTGAGATTTTCCTTCTACAACTGACATCCCTAGAGTCCCCAACATGAGATATTCCTATCCAACCTGTGTTGGAGCCCTGGAGGGAAGTGGGAAGGCCTGAGGGACTGTAATGCATAGAAGGGGGATTCCATTCCTTCGGTTGTGTAGGTTGAGGGAAATAGAGATAGAGGCTTGGGATAGCTATAGGAAAAGTAGATTGTTGTATGTTGTGTTGGGATTTGAGTGGACAATTGAGAGACACCATTTTCTTATGGATTCCTAGACCTAACTCGCAAGTGACTTGTTGTTGATATTTGGAGAAACAAGTCTATGGTTGGGTGGAATGTCTATCCTCTACAGTGGTTGTGCATTAATTTAAAATACGAGTGTTTAATCTATGTTTCAATGTTTTATTTATGGGTTTATATTTTTATGCACAAACTCAATATTTTTGAGTAATTACATGTTGCTATGTGTATGTTTAATTATTTGCATTCATGATTAATGGAATTGTTGTTATATGCTTGGGATTTTTTAGCCTATTGCATGTTTTTAATTTAATTATCAAAACAAAAAAAATAAAATTGTTAGGTTTAATAGGTGGGGATGTTATAGATTGGTATCAAAGCTCAAGGTTCAGTATCGATCTTGTATGAGTGTAATATACCAGATATAAAAAGTATGCAGAACATAAATAAAATGCTAGAAATGGCAGAATAACAATAATATAACCAGCATAATCTCCACAATAACACAAAAATAATATAAGAACAACAACAGAAATACCACTTTGATTCAGAAAGCAATGTTCATGGACCTCTTCGAGGGGGCAACCTCTAGTTGAGAAGTTCTCTGTTACAATAATATCCAAGCTATGGTTTTCATACCCTCGACCCTTATTTATTCTAAATATGTCTATCAAGAGAAGCATCTAGAGGAAGATCCTTCTAGAAGCGGAAGATTCTATTAGGTCTTCTTACATCCACCTTATTCTATTTTATTGAAAGGCCTTATTAATATTGACCTTTATTACATCCGAATATATTTCTCTACCTATGTGCGGGTTAGAACCCTAACATGTCCTCCCCCTTAAAAACAACCTTGTCCTCAAGGCTTGAGATGTGGAAACTGCTGCAGAATGGTAGTTGGTTCCCAAGTGGCATTTGTTGGAGTTGTATCTTTCCATTGGACTAGAACTTCCTTGATGGCTCTCTGACACAGGAGACGCTCACGCTGGTCCAAAGCTGCTTCTGGCTGTAGCCAAATGGATCCTTCTTCAGCTAACTCGTGAAGGTTGGTTTGAATTTGGCACCTAGTTCCAATCACCTTCTTTAAGCATGAAACATGAAAAACAGGATGTAGCTTCGAGTGACTGGGTTGAGCTAACTGATAGGTGACTTGTCCCACATGATTGAGAACTGTATAAGGACCATAAAATTTGGGTGCTAGATTCTGAAAATGCTCGGCCTTGAGGGAAGTTTGCTTGTATGGTTGTAGTCGTAGAAACACCTGATCCCCTTCTGCAAATTGACATTTAGAGCGACCTTGATCTACTTGTTGCTTCATGCGATTTTGTGCCATGACCAAGTTCTCTTTAAGGGTACGGAGAATATCCTCTCAAACTGTAAGTGTTTGGTCAACCACCTGGACCTTCAAGGTACCCGGTAAGTATGAGAGAACTGAAGGTGGCTTCTATCCATATACCACTTCAAAAGGAGTCATGCGTGTAGTTGTATGGTAGGAAGTGTTGTACCACCATTCATCTAGGGGTAACCATTGAGCCCACTGATTTTTCTTTTCAGAGGCAAAACACCTCAGATATGTTTCCAAACATTTGTTGACAACTTCTGTTTGACCATCAGTCTGGGGATGATAAGCTGTGCTGAGATGCAATTGGGTGCCCTGTAGCTTGAACAATTCTTGCCAAAAATTGCTTGTGAAAGTTGGGTCACGATCAGAAACAATAGAGTGAGGCATGTCATGAAGCTTGAAGACCTGGTCCATGAAAATTTGAGCCACCATGGATGCAGTAAATGGGTGTTGAAGAGCGCAAAAATGAGCATACTTGGAAAGGCGATCCACAACCACCATTATGACTGATTTATTTCCTGGTTTGGGTAAGCCGGTAATAAATTCCATAGAGATATCCTTCCAAATAGTAGGTGGAATCGAAAGAGGTTGTAGTTTGCACAGAGATTTGACTGTTTCTCCCTTGTTGTGTTGACACACATCACATTCAGTGAAAAAATTGTGGATGTATTGTTTCATACCATCCGAGAAAAAAGAATGTTTGACCCTGTCAAAGGTTTTGGTGAACCTGGAGTGCCCCGCTGTGGGTGTAGCATGAAGCTCAAAAAGTACCGTGGATTTAAGCTTTGATTGTTTACTTAAATACAAACGGCCTTTGTATTGAAGCTCATCCTGGAGCCAAGAGTACCTTGGGGGAGCTGGAGCATTGGTATGCAATTGCTAGATCAGATGTGAACTTTTGGGATCTTGTATCCATTCCTGGCAAATAGCTTGGAGCCAATCTAATACAATGAAGGAAAGAGAAAAAAGGGATCCTTCTTCTTCATATTTTTGGGACAGTGCATCCGCCACCACATTGTCTTTGCCTTTCTTGTAAATGATCTCATAATCATATCCAAAGAGCTTAGTCACCCATTTTTGTTGCTCCAGGGAGGAAATGCATTGTTCCATAAAGTACTTGAGGCTTTGATGGTCTGTCTTAATTTGGAAATGTTGCCCCAAGAGATAAGGGCACCACAGATCAATGGCATGCAGAATAGCCAACATTTCCTTTTCATAGATGGGTTTGCCCAGATTCCTTTCAGATAGTTGCCTGCTGGTGAAGGCCAAAGGTTGACCCTCTTGCATAAGGACAGCACCGATTCTTTTCCCTGAGGCATCACATTCCAACACAAAGGTCTTTGTGAAATCAGGAAGGGCTAGAACCGGAGTGGTGCACATGGCCATCTTCAAGGTTTGAAAAGCTTGAGCAGTGGCTAGAGTCCAAGTGAAAGAGTTATTTTTTAGGAGAGCAGTTAGAGGTGCTGCAATCTTTCCATAACTCTTAACAAACTTGTGATAATACCCTATTAAGCCAAGAAATCCACGCAAGCCTTTGAGAGTCTTTGGGTGCGGCCATTCTTGCAAAGCTTCAATATTTTTTGGATCCACCCTGACACCATCCTTGCCAACCAAATGACCCAATTATTCTACTTCTGAGGCACCAAAAGCACATTTAGACTGTTTTAGGAAAAGTTGATGCTGAGAGAGTAGATGGAGAACTCAATCCACATGAGTAAGATGGTCTGTCCAGGTTTTTCTATAGATGAGGATATCATCAAAGAAAACTAAGACAAAATGATGGAGAAAGGGATGGAAGACATGATTCATGAGGCTTTGGAAGGTGGAGGGGGCATTACACAAGCCAAAGGGCATGACCAAAAACTCATAGTAGCCCTCGTGAGTTTGAAAGGTCATCTTGGGAATGCTTGCCTCTTTCATATGTATCTGGTGATAGCCCAAGCGAAGATCAAGTTTAGTAAATAATTGGGCGCCACTCAATTCATCCTGGAGGTCATCAATGACAGGAATGGGAAATTTGTCTTTAATGGTTAGTTTGTTGAGGGCACGAAAGTCAGGACACATTCTCCAAGAACCTCCTTTATTCATGACCATGACTACAGGAGAAGAGTAAGGGCTCGTACTAGGGTAGATAACGCCTGCATTAAGGAGTTCCTGGACCATTTTCTCAATTTCATTTTTTTGTGAAAAGGGGTGGTGATAC
>JZKD02S1400405.1:430357-447909 GCA_000966675.3 Picea glauca
AGCACCAAAAGTCATGTGGGCCCCGTTTGGGTAAGTGAGTACATCAACTTCCCGGGGTCGTAACTTTTGCATACGATCTCTGTTTTAGGCATGTGATAGATCGTTGGAAAGGTATCATCGAGGAGATTCATTTTGGGGGCTCAATAATGCCTTTGGATATCATTGAGAACCTCAATATTGAAAAACCTTCATTTGGACCCTCAAAATGGCCCCGGAAGTTAAAACCTGCTAAAAATAGTAAATTGCCAAAATTGCTAGAAAGCCGCTTTGAGCCATTTGGAAAAGGTGGGTGGCCACCGATATCCACCTGGATCAATTCACCTCAAGTTTCAAGGAGGAATTCACCAAGTATGGCTCATGCAGAGAGTCATGAAAAGTCCTACTTCAGAAGAGGAAACTTTCAGAAAAGCCTTTTATGATATGATAGAAATGGTGAAAGTTTTATTTGAGGAGAGGAATGCAAGATTGCAAGGAGAAATATCAAACCCTCCAAAAGGTGTTGAAGGTAATGATGATAAAAATCGAAAAGGAAATGGAGTAAATGGTGACACTCCACCTTCTTCACCTCCATCTTCCACTTCTTCTACTATTTCACAACCACCTCCAAATTCTCCAAAAGAAAATGGTAAAATTCCTCCACAAACTCCTTTGTGTAGGCTTGATATTAAGTTTAAATTGCCTATGTACAATGGAGAGGTAAATGCTGAGAAATTGGATAACTGGATTCGTCAAATTGAAGTGTATTGTAGGATACAAAGAATCCAAGATGATGAAACTAAGATTCAGCTTGCTTCTCTTAGATTGGAAGGTGCATCACTTATTTGGTGGGAAGCCAAAACTCAAGAGTACATGAAGAAACATGGTAAAGTTTTATCCTCTTGGAATGATTTTATTGTTGCAATTGAAAGGTAATTTTATCCATTAGCATACATGCAGAAAGTTGTCATGGATTGGAAAAACTTTGGCAAGCTAAAGGGAAAAATGTGCAAAGCTACACTCAATAATTTAGGAGAAGAGCTTTGATTTTGGGTATAGATTTATCTTCTCAAGAAACTTTACTCAAAAAAATTGGAGGATTGCATAGCTATTTGAGACACACAATTCTCATGTTTAACCCTACAAATCTAGATGAATTTTATGTACAGACAACTCATTTAGAAGCAAGAGGGAAGAATGCTCCTCAAGAGGGCAGCAAGAACCCATTTTATAATGGAGACAAATGAAAGAGAAAATTCAAATGAAATGGAAAGAATAATGCTTAAGTCAAGAAAGAGGGATAAAAACTCTCATGTAAACATTGTTCAAAAGATGATCATGATGAAGACCATTGTTGGAAAATTCATCCTGAAATGAGACCCAAAAAGTTCAACAACAAAGGGAAACCAAAGACGGTTGCAACTACAAAACATGATTTAGGATCTGATTCAGGAGATGAAACAAAAATCACAGCCATGGGTTTTCAAGGTAAGGACTCTATTGCCAGTCCTAGTCCTTCAAGTAGTAGCCTCAATGAAACTCAACATGAAAAAGAAAGAATAGATCTTTTCCACATAAGGCTTATTTCAAAGCATACCAAGATAGATACTCTATTTGATACTAAATCAAAAGCAAACCTCATTTCTGAAGACACTGTCAAGAAACTAAAATTGGAAACTACTCCTCATCCTAAACCATATCCTTTAGGTTGGATATGTGACAATGTCAAATTGCATGTGACAAAAAGATGTAAACTTAGATTTTTCATCACTACAAACATTATAGATGAGGTAGAGATTGATGTTATTCCATTGGATATTTGTGGTATTTTTTTGGGAAGCCCATATTTATATGATAGGGGAGCCATCTTTCATCGTCATGAGAACAAATATCACTTTTTTTTAATGGAGTTGAGTACATTGTTAGAGCACATACCAAGAAGTTGAATTTGTCACTTGTAAATGATGGACAAATGAAGATATTAGTCAATGCTAGTAAGAATTTTGTACTCTTGATGATCAAACCCAAAGACAATGTTGAAATAGAATCTTTCCAAGGATGTGATGCAAAGTTAAAATCTGATTTGTATGAGGTTGTTAACAAATATTATGAGATGTTTCAGGAACCCAAAGGATTGCCTCCTAAAAGAGGTATCCAACATGAGATCCAATTGCAGCAAGATTGTCCTCTTCCAAACATTGGCATATACAGGATGTCAGTCATGGAGAATGCTGAAGTCAAAAAACAAATACAAGAGTTTCTTGACAAAGGGGTTATCATGCCAATCACATCGCCATGCAGGTCACCAATTGTTCTAGTACCAAAGAAAGATGGTACATGGCGCATGTGTGTAGATTTCAGAGCCTTGAACAAGATTATGGTAAAGAATCATTACCCTCTTCCTAGAATTGATGATTTGCTTGATCAATTGAAAGATGCTAATTATTTCACTAAGTTGGACTTGAGAAGTGGTGATCATCAAATTAGGATTGCTGAAGGAGACGTATGGAAGACAAATTTCAAAACAAAGCAAGGTTTGTATGAATGGATGGTTATGCCATTTGGGCTTTGTAATTCTCCTACAACATTCATGAGAGTGATGAATGATGTTTTAAGGCCTTTTCTTGATGATTGTGTAATTGTCTACTTGGATGACATATTGATATTTAACAAATCTCATGAAGAACATGTTAGGCATGTGAAACAAGTTTTGGATGTCTTGAAGAAAGAAAAAATGTTTTTAAAGATGTCTAAATGTGAGTTTGGAAAGACCTCATTAGTTTATTTGGGACATATTGTTGGAGGGGGGCAATTGAAGATAGATCCCTCAAAGGTCAAAGTCATTTTAGATTGGCCCAAGCCCAACAATGTAACAGAGGTTAGAATCTTTTTGGGAGCATCCCAATATTGGAGAAATTTTATTTCTAACTTTTCCTCCATTGCAACTCAATTACATGTCATGACATGCATTAAACAAGTTTCCAATGGGGAGGCAAGAAACATAAATATTTTGATGCATTGAAGGAGAGAATTAGTTCAGCTCCAGTTCTTGCACTTCCTGATTTAAGACAACCATTTGAGATACAAAAGGATGCAAGTAATTACGCCATGGGATTAGTCTTGTTGCAACATGGTAAGTCCATTTGTAATCATTCTGAAACTTTTAATGGTGTTGTGATTAATTATCCTACATATGACAAGGAGTTGTATGCATTGGTGCAAAGTGTGAAAAAATGGAAACACTATTTGTTGGGAAAAGAAACTATTATTCACACAAATCATCAACCATTGCAATACTTGCAATCACAAACAAGGCTACAACAAGCAAGGCACTTCAGATGGATGGGTTTTCTACAACTATTCCACTTGGTTATCAGGTATAAGAAAGGAATTTATAACAAAGTTGTTGATATGATTTCTAGGCCTATTGTTATTGCTTCAGTTATTATTAAGCATAATTCTATCATACATGAGAGATATGTTGAACAATATGCTTTAGATGCTGATTTTACAGAGGTATATGCAACTTTGTGTCATTATAACCAAGTTGAGGAATTGGATTAACATATGCATGATAAAATTTTGTATCATCTTAGGAAGCTATGTATTCCACGGGGTGAAAGAGTCAACATTATAAGGGAAGCACATTATTCTATTATTGTTTGCCACTTTGGTGTAGGAAAGACAGTGACTAATTTGCAAAGGTATTTCTATTGGCCTAGAATGAAGAAAAGTGTTTCATGATATGTAAGAGGATTTTCTTTATGTTCTATAAGTAAGCCTAGAAACAGAAAGATAGGATTGTATACTCCACTTCCAGTTCCTTCTCATCCTTGGGAAATCATTTCCATGGACTTCATAGGAGGATTTCCTATGTCAAAAAAGAATCATGATTATCTTTATGTTGTCATTGATCATTTCAACAAAATGTGCATTTCAATGCCTTGTAAGAAGTAGGTTACAACTGAACAAACGACACAAATGTTCTTTCAACATGTATGGGTACATTTTGGTTTGCCCAAATCCATTATTTCTAATAGATATTCCTGATTTATTGGTAACTTTTGGTCAATCTTATGGGCACTCATGGACACCAAGTTGAAAAATAGCACTGCATTTCATCCACAAACTGATGGTTAGACAAAAGTGGTGAATAGAACAATAGTACATATTCTTTGTGGTTATTGCAGCAAACATCCTAAGCTTTGGGATGAGCACCTACAATACATTCAACATGCTTATAACCAAGCTAAGCATTCATCGACTCAAACATATCCATTTGAGGCATGTTTTGGTTACTTGCCAAAATATCCTTTAGATTTTATCTTTGGGAAGGATATTTCTATTGATGATCATTATGACATTGATAGAGAAAAGAAGTTCATTGAACAAATTCAATTGGTGCATCAAATGGTGCAAGAATAGTTGGAAAAGATCCAAGCCAAGTACAAGAAAAGACATGCACCACGTTGATCACTGCTTCCAAGTTGGTGATGAAGTTTGGATTTACATTAGAAAAGAGAGGCTTAAAGGAGAAGGTAAAAAGATGAAACCAATTAGATATGGAGCTTTTGAGATTCTTGAAAAAATTGGTAACAATGCCTTCTGTTTGGATTTGCCTCCTTATATGCAAATGTATGCAATTGTTCATGTTGATAATTTGAGATTGTATGAGCCTCCTTTAATTGATGATCAAGGAGAGCATGTTCAGATTCCTTCAATATATGACTTCTCTCCAGAATATCTTTCATAATTGCATGAGGATACAATCCTTGACATAAAGATAAGAACTTCAAAACGAGGGAATGTGGAGTACCTTTGTGTTGGTATCAAAGGCACAAATTCAAACAAAGATAAATGGATTGAGGTTGGAAGGGTGAAGGAACTGTACCCTCACCTAGAGATTGACTGAAATAATATTTTGGAGGTCCAAAAGCTTCCCAATGGGGAGGAGTGTTCCAAGGGATAAAAAATCAAAGTGTTTGAAATTGCTCAAAAATGATTTCATTACATAGATCTCATCCTCATGATCCCAACGCAACTTGAACGGGCTCAAACAAAGTTCATATGAGGAAGTTATCATGTTTCGTCTATTTTCCCAAACAGGCAAAATTTGTTGACTATACGGTCCATATAATCTGTACAGGCTAACGTAGCAGCTGACTGTATAGACCGTACAACCGTACAGGTGATGTGGACCAACCAGTGGTTGACACGTGGCAGGTGACAATTATTTAGGTGGACCAATGTTTGGGTGCCACGTGGCCCACTTAGGGGCTACCACATGGAACCCCCTCTTTGTATAAAATTTTCTTGGAATCCATTATAATTGAACCCACGACCTCCGAAAAGGGGAAAGTCTTCATGTAGGATGGGCCACCAGCCCACCTACAAGTGTTACTTAACCACTATAGCTGTCAAATTATATTTAAATTAACCTAAAGTTTCGGTCGGTGGGGGGAAAGAGTCAGGGCTAAGCCTCAGGCCTTGGTCACACTCCACAACAACCTTACCATACGATCAGAGTTGCAGCGACGTGGAGATGCTAGCCGGTGGGTGTGGGCAGCTAGCTCAACACCTTGGTCACATGGGCCATATAACCTAGAACTCCGCTGAAAAAGGTGTTAGTCATTCTAACGACATGACAAATCCGCCCACAATTTGAAACATATGTGGGAGCTAGTTTTGGTTACACAGAGGATGGTTTTTTTCACAGTGGGTGAATTTTGGTGAGCAGAGAAAATAAGTATTGGGGGAAAACGTTCATGAAGGGTATTTTCTTCAATTTTTTGCCAAACTAGGTGTAGAAAGAGCCCATATATGGGTTTTTGGACATTCTGGAGCCATATATTTTAAATTTTGAGCATTGTAAAGCATTTTTTTAACACTTTTGAGAATATAATGAAAATGATCCATTGGAAGTTGGACCAAGAGATGTAGCCCAAGAGAGGGGTGAACTCCTTTATCATTTTGTTGTGTTATGTGCTTATTTTGATGGTTTTTTATGACTGTTTTTGTTGTTCATTTTAAGTAAAAACTCAATATTTTCATGTGCTTGCAACTTGATCCAATTTCCCAAGACACATACATTTTCCACTTGCAATCTTTATAGACAAACATTTTTCATTTTCAGATCAACAGCCTTGAAAAAAAATGTAATGATAGATGAAAATCTTGCTGCAAAAGAGAACAAAGATCCCATGAGATAATGGGTAAGTCATAGGGATGGGTAAATCATAGCTAGGGATTAGTCTATGAGGACTTATAAGGTTTCTAGATATGATTTGGGAAATATGCCTAACATATTCTGAATAAGAAATCCACTTTTTTTATCAAAGTGCATAGTCGAAGCAGGGTACATGTACAAGAATTCAGTGGAAGAATTAATGAAGGATCATTCATTTTAAAGGTGCTAATGGAGAAATAAAGTAGTGAGTGTTTATTAGATTTGCAGTGTTAATATTCAGCTAGAGTAATGCATACTATAGCACTATGAATGTGGAAAGGTTCAGCTAAAACAATGTGAGGACACGATTTCCCACATAAAGGAAGCAACTACCAATAAGACATATTGTGTTGGAAAAGTAAAAGGCCAAGTTGGACTTGGCTGAAAGGTGATCAACAAGAAGAAATAGGGAAGACAGAATCTAAAGGAATTCGAGGACAACCATCTACAACACACAAAAAAATAAATAAGAAGAAATAAATATGCATTGAAGAGCATACTAGAAGTAATGCAAAATGCATATAGGAAAGATAGAATGCATGCGCACTAGTAGGCATGTTGAGAATGAATTCTTGGTGCATATAGATATGCATTAGTGCATGAGATAATGCATGTACTTTCCATTAAAATAACCATAATTCACTAATTTAGGTAACTTAGGTCAATATGAATAAATATGCCCATTACTTTATAGTAAAAAACATTACTGAAAATTAACTTGTCTAACCCCTCTTGTCTGATTCATTGTACTCACCCTCCTACTTTCTACATGTACACGTAGAAAAATTGTCATGAGAGAAGGTTGTGATGGCGTTGATCATGGTGTGATAGGAAATTTCTATTAATTATACAACTATGAGACTCTATTTCATATGTATCATGTTATTTGCATAGAATCACCCCTCTAATTATTGTCTTCCATGACCAAATCATCTTTGCATATGTTGATGTTATGCATGTCTATTTTTAATGATCATGCCAAATTATGCATTTATTTTGTTCCATGGATTTTATGTATTTGCCTTGGTAGCATATCATTATAATAAATATACATACAATATGGCTTGCAACAAAATTGGATCAAACAATGACACCTAATGTGGGGAAATAGGGGAGGAACATAATAAAATTGTAGATATATCAAAAGTAGACGATAAATGCAAGATGCCCTTGGTGAGTTTTAATTGCATACTTTATGAAATTTTTATATAATATTGAAATAATACATTATATTTACTATATGAATAGTTGCATTCATAGTTCTAATCATTACTATATTCTATTTTATGTTACAAAAGATATTAAAAATAAATAAATTAAAGGGGCTAATATCAAAAGAGAAATGATATATAGATGGCAATTATATGAGTGATATGGGATCAATTTGATGAGTCTTATTCACAATCTCCCTACCCATGTTAGCCAAGGTACAATTCATTTTACGTTTTTAGAGTGTACATCATAGTATTAATTGAATCCAATATACCACTTTTTCATTGTACTTATTCATTCTATGACGTGCATATTAATGTTTAAGAATAGGACACAAAGATGATGATGAACCAAGGGAAAAATCTATCTTAGTAAAAGACAAAGAATCAACTTATGAAGATATACAACTTGATTTGCAAGGAGAAATTTGTAAATATGGAAGTGGGAAAATTTTCCATTAAGAATTTTTTGATATTCTGTTATGATTGTAGTTTTCACCATAGACTAAAAAAAGATATTAGGAGATGATATGAAGTTTAAATACACTTAAAACAAGGTGAATTTTCTCATAAAATCCTTGTCCTCTCTTCTTCCTAAAAAAAGAGCAGTTGATCGCACCTTTCTCATAGATGAGATGCAATCGGTTGTGGGTTTCCTATACAAAACCCACAAATTCCCCATAGAGCTTTGAGAAATAGAAAGTTATGAGGAGATAAAATTAGAATGGGTTGGAAAAATCTCTTAAGTGTTCATGGAACTTGTGCATGACTTGTATTCATTCAACTCATATGTCATGAAGTCTATTCTTAACTCCTCAAAGAATATATAAAAGAATATATAAGAGGCCAAAGCTAAGGGATGAGAGGCTAGTGTGAATAATCCTTATGCTATTGAAGTGGAGTAAGATTCCTTAGTCTATAGTTTGCAACAATTTTTGAGTACTAAACATCAACACTAGTGTGATCAATCAAAGCTTAGGTGAGATCCATCTTGGCTATCTTACCATGATATGTTTTTGGATTGTGCTCATTCAAAAAAGGTGATCTTGTGGTTAAGGAGAAGGGATTTGAGTCTTGGATATAGGAGTATAAAAATAGATCTCAAGGTAATCATCATTGATATAATTTATTCTTAATACATATAGATCTACATTCTTTCTCCTCCAAAATCTCCATTTTTATGGATCTTTCTTGTATCTTTAATGGGATTTTGTTGGTACAAGTAATCTTGAGTTACTAGATTAGGGATTGATTCATGCAAGATTTCATTTATTGTCTTATGAAAGAATGAGGAAGGTTTTGCTTGTTTGATGATTATGTAGGTAATTTGGTATGAAGCAAAATCATTGGAATGGGATCTAGAAAGAATCAACATGTACGTTGGAAAACCATTAGTAATAAGGTATGTCTCTCCTTCCTTCTCTCATTTACTTGTGAAATTGCTTGATTATTCTTAGTGAAAATAAGTATGCTATGTATCCTCTTTGTCTATCATTGAGTTACACCCATCCAATGAGGATATTTTCTTATCCATAAGTGAATTTCCCCAAAACACATTGTCACTAGGTCATGGTCAAAAGCATACCAAAAACCTTTGAGCAAAATAATTAATGGTAATAAGAAAATAGTATAGAAACATCTACATAGAGGTCACCAAACTCACAATTTTGTGATATATGGGCCTTTCAAAGATTCTCTAAAATTATGAGGATATACAACATCAAATGAAATATATTCAAATTACTTTTAATTTTTAGTCACTCATGTTTATAGTTCTTTACCTTTTCTATTTCATATTTATCTTTATTGAATTGTATAGTTGTCTCCACTTTTTATAATTTTAAACAAAATTAATTTAACCAAAGATCTCCCTCATAATGAAAAGATCTCCCTGATAATGAAAGAAAAAACCAAAAAAAAGGCCCATGGAGGTTCATAAATATATATTTAAAAGAATCCTTAAGAATTACGAAGAGGCTAAGAAGATCTCCTTTGAGAAGCTAGCACAAGGAGAAAACCACCCAACACCACAACAAAAGGATAAAGAGGTAATAAATAATATATAATCAATTGAATTATTGATTAATTTTTTTTATGATGCTTTTACTTTTAATTGTTTAACTGTTATATAACCAATATAAAATAATATTGCACTTTCTTAATTCACAAGGTGTTTTAGTTTTTAACTTTCAGTTATTTATTTTGATAGGATATTTTTTCTCTATTGTAATTTTTTAGTATTATTGACTTACTTTATTGTTATTTGTTGAACATTGAAAAGATTAATTAATCTTATTTCATTTTATTTTGGCACCAAAAAAAGAAAAAGTACACAATCTATTGATAAAGACAAAAAATTCTTGATTAAAAATCATTACAAAATTTTATCAATATAATCTCATTTATTATAGTATCTACACATGTAGTAGCTGTAGTAGCTAGTAAAATAATGTTAATATACTAGTTTTACATATTTGTATTAAATATGGTTTTCTTTTATTGCATACATTTAAATGATTACAGAAACCAATCGAGTACAAAATGAAGTATGCATCGAAGTTTACCAATCCATGTCCTCAATAATCAATTATTAATTGTTAATTTTTTTTCCAAATGGATGATGACGAGAGTGGTTCCAAGGAATCACAAGGTAAGGTATTGACAATTTTTAAACGCATATACTATTTATTATATGTGAAAGTAAAAATGTTAGAATTCTTTATTTTATCAAACTCATTTTCTTTTATTATATTTTTATAAAATGAAAAGGAGGGTTCAAAAGATAAGGAAGGAAAGCCCAATTCAAAAATTTCGGGTTTCAAATTCATTTCGTTATATGTGTAGATTTTTTAATGTATATTGTAAACAAAGTTCACATTTCCTTGGGTAACAGTGTACAACTAGTTATATGCCAAAAAATACATGGTTATTTTCAACTTAATTTAAATTTTCATAATTGTATTTGTGTATACATTTTATTTTTGGCTTTTATGTTATGAAATTGATTGAAAATTAAAATTAAAATATATTAATAATCAATTTTATTAATATTTAAATATTTTTAAAACAATATTACCAAAAATAATAATAAAATTAATTATAATAATAATAATAATAATTAATAGTAATAATTATCATAATTAAAATCAATAAATAGTAATAATAATTATTATAAATTATAATAACTAATTGATAATTAAAATAATGTGTTTAAATATATTTAATATTTAGTTTAATTTATAATAAAATGCATAAATATAAGAAGAGATGGAGATTTTGATTTTTCTGCACCGACTATGAACAATGATTTTTCTGCACCGACTAGGGTTTTTGATGCGCCCTAGGGTTTCAGAATCAACGATCTTCCTTGATATAACCAATGATTCTTTCACCTATTCGATTGAATTGATTTTGATGGCCTCCGTTGAGGGGGCAAAAGCCCCCTCCTATCGAAAGGCAGCAACAGGAGAAGTGAACAAATCCACCAATGTGCGACCACCCTTCGATCCTCCGTCATATTTTAGAGACCAATTCTATTAGGAAGAGCTAAGAAAGAACAAAGAGATGGGGATGGACGAATATCCTTCTCATCCAAAAGTGGCTCGGTCATGGATACCAGGAAAATGCATGCAACAAGCTTCTACAACACCCAGGTATGTGATTAGTTCAATTAGAGTTGGTATGCAAACCCAATATATGAGGTATCATGACCTCATTGGTAAATGTTTAGGCTTCTGACCCTTTGAGAGGGACATAACTAAATGGATCAATCAATGGTGGAAGCCCAAGGGCCAGTTTGAACTACAATTGGGATCCAAAGTTTTTTTTATGGCCATCTTCCACAATATGGAAGACAAGAACAAAGTCTTTGAAAATGGGCCATACTTCTATAACTCAGTCGACTTATATTTGATATTTTGGATGGAAAATTTTAACCCAGAAAAAGAGGACTTTACCCGTTCTCCATTATGGATTAGGATTTATTCATTTTCCCAAGAATTTTGGTTAGGTGAAGGTCTAGAAGGCATAGGAAACACTCTAGGTATTTGATCTGAAATCGGATCCAGAAGCCTGACAAGGCTTGAAAAATGCTCAAAAATGAAAGTGCTCAGAATCCGACAAAACCAACGCCATTGCGTCCGTCTCGTCTTCCCGATTCTGGCGGTATATTTACTTTGTCAAACGAGCTCCGTATGCGAAAGTTATCGCATTTTGATCGGAAGCCCAAACAGGGAAAAGGTCAAAGGTCCATTGGTCAAAAAGTCAATGATGATGACATCAACAGGCTGACGTGGCAGAGTCCGTACATGCTGATAAGGCGACCATACAATGATGTGGCATGTGATGATGTGGCAAACATTTGTTGGTTGACAATTGGTCGAATGACATCTTGACATGTTGCATTGTGTGGTCAAGTAATTGGGTGCCACGTGGCCCAATCAGGGGCTGCCACATGGCACCCCGGTATTGGTTGAAAGTTTTGTTAAAATTGTAATGGAGTCCGCGGGGTTCGACCTCCGGATCCCCCCTCCACCTTACGCCTTTGCAAATGCCGTCGGACCAATGCGCCATTGTATGTTACTTAACATATATATAGGTATTAATATATATATGTTTATATATTTGTGTATTGCGCCGGGGGGGGTCGGGCCGGGGCTTAGCCCCAGCCCGCGATTTTCTATGTCAACCATATGACCCTTGTCCAATATATGTGTGCACGGGAATTGTATGGTAAGCCACGGTTTTATGCCGTTTGCATATGACCACAGTTGGAGCGTGCGGTTTAAATGTGGTTTTTAAACGGTTATGTAACGGTTTAGCCCCTTTTGCTTTTAGCCCGAGGTCGTATGACCCATGTGCTTAGGTGCTCGGAGGTTAGGGGCTGGAGGTGTCCTAAACGTTCTACAGTTTGCACCGTTGGCGCGGTTGCGCCTAGTGCCATGTTTTTACACTACATATTGCGTGTGAGCCAGGTTCAATGGAGAAGGGTGCGTTCTGTAGAACAAGTGACAACAAGCTTGAAGGGGAAAACTTCCGGGAGGCATAACTTCTTCGTTTTTCGACCGATTGAAGTGCCGAAAGAGCCCAGATAGGGGTTTTTGACCGCTCCGAAGCCATTAGAGCAGTCAGAGCAGGGTTATACTGGAGGGAAACCAAGCTAAAGCTATTTTGAGGCAGAGAAGCTTTTGAGGAGGAGACGCTGTCGGATCATTTCTGAGAGCTCCGGACGTCTGTTTTGCGTGTCGTTTTGTTTGCATGGTTCTGGAGATCTGGAAGAACATGACCAGATCAGTCTTGTATCCATTTGGCATGGCAGCGATGTACTTTTGAGCATTTGAACAGAAATAAATAAGCCTCCCCCAAAGAAAAAAAGGCCCGGAGACGTAGGCAAAGTTGTGCCGAACTCCGTTATCAATCTGCGTGTTATGGTTTTCTGTCTATTATTTCATTTCAGATATGCACATGTGTATATGGCTGTCATAATTCCTCTTCTTTCCTCATTCTTCACTAAGTTTTCTCAAATGGTTAATTAACGCATGCAAAATTAAAACTCAACCATAAGTCATTAAAAGATCCTACGGATCAGTATTTTTGTCAAATCATTTGAAGCCACAAAACATAACAGATACACCTCATGTGTGTGCATATGTGTTTTCATGGATGTCTCAAAGCCATTGTCCAGATCCATCAAAATTGAGTATCAAGACAAAGAATGGGAACAAACAATAGACTATGAACACATCCCTTTCCATTGTCGGAAATGCCATGAGCATGGTCATCTCTTTAGAGATTAATGCACCCAACAACCCCAACCCTCCTACACAGGAAAAACCCAAAGATGGCTTCACACAGGTGCAAGGATGTAGACGTCAAACACAGAAAAAACCCCACCCTTCAAAGGCTGCAGGACCCTCTACTAGTAACTCTTTTGAAATCCACAACACCATCTCGAATGAACTTCCTGCCAATAGCTATATTCTTGTTTCCAATAAAGACAGTACCAAAGATAAAGATAAATCCATCCTAGAGCCCATCTTGGAACAAATTTCACCCACACCCACACTTTTTCCTTCCGTTGAGGACCCTTCCCTGGGAGAGAGAGCAGAAATGGAAGTAGAATGGGATGTGCAAGAGCTAGCAAAAATTGACCTTGTTAGACTAGATGAAGCATATCACAAAAAATAACTACAATCTGTCCCTCCGGAATAGCTCAGGAAAGTTCATAAGGTCTACCTTAATTCAACAACTATAGAAACCTCAAGATCCAACATTGGACTAGGCATTACACCAGATGAACAAAGAGATCTGTGCAAGAAAACAAAAGAAGCATGAAAAAGAGGAAGGAAATCCACTCAAAAATTGATCCAGGAAATCGATATCTATATGGTTAACTCAGGCCAAACTCAAAAGATAACTGATATATTTTTCCCAAACCAAAATCCTCATTCCTCATGAAGATCATCTCATGGAATATAAGGGGGCTAAATGGAAGGACAAAGCAACAGATTCTTCGAAACAACATTATGACAGAGACTCTTGACATCTTGTTCCTTCAAGAAATTATGTGCATAGGAACAGTGGAAAAAATCTTATTTTCAAAAGTTGGAAGAAAAGTAGTTTCATCTTCAATGACTCCAATGGCTCTGTAGGGGGACTGGCTATTCTATGGAAGCCGAATGTGGTAATTCTAGAAGATTTCTAATCCACCAAGTGGTCGATCTCAGCCTCCTAGAAAATAATTAGATCAAATAAAATTGGACTGCCCACCAATGTGTATGGGCTGCAACATATCCAAGAAAAAGAAATCTCAAGACAAATTCTTCATTACTTAGGGGCTTTGGATAATAACAAAAATTGAATCTTGGGAGGCAATTTTAATCATATCAAATCCCTAGAAGAAAAAGGGGAAGGCATAAGATGATTCGACAAATGTTGTGAGGATTTTTGCAACATAATAGAATCCCTTCATTTGATCGACCTTCACTTTAGATGAGGAAATTTCACTTGGTCAAATAGACATTCAGGGTCTCGCCACATTTCCTATAAACTCGATTGTTTTCTAATCTCAGAACCTATTATGATAGAATGACTTCTACTGGAAGCCAACATCCTTTCAGCCTTGGGCTTTGACCACTGGCCCATTCAACAATGGTTGGACACCGTTGGATATCCACAACATAAGTCATTCTACTTCAAAAATGTATGGCTATGCAACCCAGACTTTCAAGAAAATGCCCCCATCTAGTGGAAAAATGCAGAAACATCCCATGGATATCTCATGTTCCAATTTCAAAAAAAATTGAAAAACTTCAAGAAACACCTCAAAATTTGAAACAAACCAGTCTTTGGAAACATTTTCCAAGCCCAAAAGGAGTTGGAGCAGAGAATGCAGAAAGTACAAAAGGAAATCATCATAAGAGGTAACTCAGAGCAATTACAAGCAGAAGAAATATCTCTTTGCAAGTAGTTGGATGAATTCTATGCGCAAGAAGAAACATTATGGCATTAAAAATCTCGTGTTCAATGGATTCGTGAAGGAGAAAGGAACAACAAATTCTTTCACCAATCTATGCTTCAGAGATGCCACGTCAATAGAATTACCAGGATAGAAAATGAATAGGGGAAATCCCTCCCAACTCATGATGACATTGAACAAGAGCTTAACAACTATTACAAAAATATTCTCACAGACCCTTGCCCAGATCGGTCTACAACCATTGAAAAAATAACCATGCATGTGCCTTCCCTAATCACTAAAGACCAAAACACATCTCTTCTCCAACCAATTTCTCTTGAGGACGTGAATCAAGCGATGAAGGAAATGCAGGTTGGGAAAGCACCAGTCCCAAATGGATTTACCACCGACTTTTTTCACCACTACTGGACAATGGTTAGAGATGAAGTATGGAAATTGGTGGAAGACTCTAGACACTCTCATGAAGTCCTCCCGTCCTTCAACGCAACCTTCCTAACACTCATCCCCAAATAAGAGTGAGTTTCTCATTCCAAGTAGTTCAGGCCCATAGCCCTGTGTAATGTTATCTACAAGATTATCACAAAGGCAATTGTTATCTGCCTCAAACCAATTCTTCCTTTTATTATTTCAAAAGAGAAATATGATTATGTTGAGGGAAGAAAAATTGTAGACAGTTTCATTCTAGCTCACAAACCAATACACTCCCTTAAATCTTCTCGTACCCCTGGAATGCTAATTAAGCTATATTTCACTAAATCTTTTGATACTATTAGCTGGCAATACATGCAACACATTCTCACAACTTTTGGTTTCAACTCAGACTGGGCTCGTTGGTTTTAAATCTCACCTCTATTTCTTTCTTTTCCATCCTTGTTAATGGAGCCCCATTCAAAACCTTCTCATCGTCAAGAGGCATACAACAAGGATACCCCTTCTCTCCTTTCCTTTTTGTCATCATGGTTGAGGGGCTTAGCAGATACATCCAAGCTCATATTTCTAATAGCAGTCTCCAAGGAATACAATTATCTGGTATGAATAATCCCATCTCACGCAACCAATTTGTGGATGATACTATGAAAATGGGCTCAGCCACTACTAAGGAAGCTTCCATTATACGTAAAATCCTTGATGATTTTTTTTGTTTTGTTTTTGGAATAACCATCAATTCTATAAAATCTCGGGTCTTCTTCTTTAGCACACTAGAAGCATTCCAAATTCATCTAGCTAGCCTTCTAGGATTCACATGGAGTTCCCTTCCATCCAAATACTTGGTAGTCCCTCTAATTGATAGTACCTCTCGCAACAACTCTTGGAAACCTCTCATAACCTCACTGGAAAATAGCCTCAGTTCTTGGACATTCAGGTCTTTAAATCTGCCAGATGGACACCTCACTCTTTTGAAGTCAATATTACAAGCCATTCCTATTTATCTCTTCTCAGTACTAGCCACCCCAAAATCAATTATAAGCTCCATTCACTCCATACAAAGAAAATTCTTTTGGAAAGGAACTAAGAAAGGATGGAAATGGGCTCTTGTTAAGTGGGATGACCTTTTCAAACCCAAATACTCTGGCGGACTTGGTCTAAGAGACCCGGGTATCCTAAACAATGTCATGGGAGCCAAGATCTGGTGGCAATGGTTAACTCACCCGAATGACCTTTGGGCCAAACTTTGGAAGCACAAATATGCTCCCAATATTGAGGAAAACAATTTGATTCGACTCAACAACCTGAATCCTAGTGCCTCGATCTGGAATACAACCCGGGGCAATCACCATATTTTACAAGAACACGTCTTCTGAGAGGTAAGAAATGGATAAACATATATCTTCTAGAATGACTCTTGGAAGCAATTACCACCACTCCATCTCAAAGAGATCATGCAAGGAGTCCTTCAACACATGAAACATAAAATGCACCTACAGATCCAACACTTCTGGAAAGCATATTCCTCTCATCCTCATTGGAGAGAGTGGAAATCTAATCCCCTGGATTTGGACCTACCACAGACTTGCAATTTAGCACCTTGGAAAAAAGAGGTGGAATCAAGGAAAATACGCATTCATCATGACCATGACATTCTCCAATGGGGCCACACACCACAGGGAGTGTTCTCCATAAAAGAGGATTATAGATTAAAATCCAAACAAAACCTCCTAGAGAAAGAGCAAATCTGGGCTAAGATATGGAAAATCAATGATTGGCCCAAAGTTTGTACTTTTTTGTGGCTGATGGCTCGAAAACGAATTATCACTTGGGAGAATCTCTTAAAGAAGGGATTCATAGGTCCTTCCACGTGTCCACTCTATTGTAATCAAGAATAATATACTGAGCATATTATTAGTCAATGTACCTTCATCTTGCACTTAAGCGAGCAAATAACTTCCATCATGTGCCCCACGGATTAAAATACAACCAACATCAAAACCAACTTTAAGCATTGGAGACAACTAGCTTTCAAAAATCCATTGCTCAATCGAATACGGTTACTTGTCCCTGGTTTCATAGTCTTGCATATTTGGAAAGAAAGAAATAACATAATCTTCAATTCCACTTCTCAATCTAAAGCTCAAGTCTGGTCACAAATCATAAACTGCATCAAAGTAATGGTATGCTCCCAACCTTGGACCCAAGATGATCTTAATTGTGATCCGAATGAAAA
>JZKD02S1400405.1:447960-464439 GCA_000966675.3 Picea glauca
ACCGATAGCCCTACCTCCTGGAACAAACCTATGACAGGTTTTATCAAACTTAATTTTGATGGGGCGTCTAAAGGCAACCCCATCCCTACTAGTTTTGGAGTGGTTTTTTGGATGATAAAGGAATTATTCTCCTAATTTTGGATGGAAGTACTGGCCATGACACAAATAATGAAGCGGAATTATGGGAACTTATCCAAGGAATACACATTGTCAATCGAATGGATTCACAAAGCTCATTGTGGAAGGTGAATCCCAAATCATTCTATCATTTTTTTCTAAGCTCCTTTCACATTCAAAACCCCCCAAAATTTATCCTAGCTAGAGAATCCTAAGGAACCTGGAGCTGCTCCAATATTTAATTCTCTGCAAATTTGTTCGTATTCCCTCTCATGTTTGTCAAGAGAAAAATCAAGTTGCAGATAAGCTGGAAAATGCCAAGCTGGATCTCCAGAATAGTGATCTTACTTGTTCAGGCTCCAGGACCCCAGATCATCCCATGTTTTTTGATTTCTCTGAACTAGTGCAAAGGTAAAGAACAACCCCGAATGGGGTGCTATCCAACCGCCATGCCATGAGAATTTCATATCCTCGCGACACCCCCCCACCCCTAATCACCTCGATTAGCATCTTGATGATGCTCATTAACTCCCAATTTTCCCTCTCCATGCAACATCATTGTAGACAGCCTTCACCATGAAATATTCTCCTGTGAAGTCAAAGGGTCTTCAGATTCTTTTGCACCTTAATTTCAACATATTCTTTCGGAAGGATCTAATGTTTTCCTTCTATTCTTCTCTGCACTCACTCTGGTTACTCACACTTAGCTTGTCGTCATTCTCCTATCACAGGTTATTCTCCTTATTCTCCCTGGTAGTGTGATTATTCTCCACCATCACCACTTTCAGTTACCTCCTTTCCTAGTTTTCTCTCATGCCTAGAGAGTGCACCGGATTGATTTGAGTTGGCTCTCGCTCTGGCCTGAGAGATCAGATTCCCCACAGTCATCACCTCTCTGGTTCTTATTGTGCCTGTCGTTTCTTGTGATGGAAAATCACATCTCTTCTCCTCCCACCGAGACCCAATAAGTCAAGCCAACCACCTTTCCAGTGGCCTCCTCCTTCACCACCACTCATTTAACCAACCTAGAAGGAACCTCCAGTTCTCTCCCCCCCACCTAGTGTTCACTGATGCACAACGAGAAGTCATCATGGAGCTTCACTAAGATAATGCTGAGCAAAAATTTCGCCAAGAGATAATGGAGAAACACATGGATTGGCTTCTGGATTCGAGCGTCGAGAACTAAACATAATGACGCAATGAGGATGACCTGTTCTAGGAAATAATGGCCCTAAAGTGGTCGGATTCATCAAGACATGCCTTCCCTTATAACTCTCTCAGTAACAAGTTTCTCGAGCTGTTATCTTTCTCTTTTTGTAGTTTTTTTTGGCCTGTCTAACCTCAAAGATATTTTTGTTGGTATATTTATAGGCCCAGAATAGCTTATCTTAGTGTTATCACTAAAAAATCATTCGTGACATTGCACACAATGGTTGAAGAAAGACATCAATTCCAGCAACAATTATTACACCTATAACATCAAAATCCATCAAAAAGGCACAAAACTATACACTTGGTTCAAAAGTTAAAGCGTGCAAATTCACCAAAGGAAGCACGTGCATAGTGTGCAGAATGCATAGGCTAACAAAACCCTAAGAGAGCACTGTGCACAAGATGCACGACTGTCTACGATAAAATGCGTGCGCTTCTCATGAATGGCGCATTTATGAATCTTGTCGGCCTCTCAACCACTTCTAGTCCAACCCCCAACACGATTTGACACTCATATTTGAGCGAAATATAGCTTGGAGGCTAGTCAAGGGCTAGGAAGTGCCCTAAAAGGCGCCTTGTTCACACTTTGAGCCAGTTGTATCTTGCCATGAATGGACACTATATATATGTTCCATGGGTGTGCTAGAAAAAAAAAGAACTTCAATGTATTGTTATGTAGCAAGAATTCTTCTTCGAGAATCATCTTTTCTCTTGGAATAATTCAAGCATTATAGCAAGGGTCATTCCACTCACTTCTTGAGAGTATTGGCATTGTATTTCTTCACCATTTTCACTTGTCATTGCATGAAGATAAGAGCTCTCTATTAGGGAACGCAAGAGCCCTCCTAAGGAGGAAGAGCGGATTCATAAGTCATTGCCTTTCTCTATAGTGTTATCCTATCAATATATTGATCCATTGGTAGCTATATGATTGTCATTTTTTGTTTTTCATGATTCTAGTTCTTGCAAGCTTCTCTAACATTTATTTCTCTTTGTTTTTAGTTTTATTTCCTTGTTTCATGTGTATTTGGTTACTTAATCAACTCACAAAACTATGTCTTGTTTATTTGACTTAACTAAGAAGGTAAGTGTTATGTTTTTTCTCACCCATGTGTCAAAACCAACACAACAGATTGGTGACCATACTGGGGAACGATATCAAATTACTCCCTATTTAAGTGTTGAGAGCACTTTTTTCTAATTGTTTTGATATGCAGGTACCAAAACCGGCCTAATGAAGTCTTCCAAAGTCAGAATCCAGAGCCAAGGCAAGAGATTTTCACTTGGAAATTTATTTCCCAACACGTGGCAGGAAGTGTGCAGCTTTTGAGGCACACAAACAAGCATCATGCGCACTGTGCCGCCTGTCAGAACTACAACCCATGCATAAGTTCATTTTTTCCAAATTGTAAGGGTTTTTTGAGTGGTTTGAGGGCCCCTAGCCTTTAGTTTTTAATTTCTTGCACTTTGTAAAGAAACCACACTTCACTTAGAGTCCTTTCTCGCAAGAAAGGTTAGCTAACATAAGCACACAGGGGTAAAAAGAATCACTATTCTTCTCTTTTCTTTGCTGCCACATGGATGGCTCATTTCGCATTTAAAATTTTGAGTTGAAGTTATTTCTTTTTCAAACAAAATCAATTAATTTGGGACTAGAAATCAATTTTAACCCTTAAGTATGCTCTTCCCCTGCACCCAAGTGTGATCTCGAGAATCCGAAAAGGTGGTTGAAAGGAAATTTCATCTCCCTTAAAAAATCATTAGGAGAGGACAAAGCCCCCCTAGGATACCTCTGAGTTTTGGAAATCATCTTAAAAGTTTTGTAAGGGCCCATACATGCCCACATGTTTGCAATCTTAGGATAGTTTCTAAAAGTTTTCTTAGTCTAGACAAAACTCTAGGAAAGTTTAAAAGATCAAGTAACGGTCCCATACATGCCCACATGTCTACAATCCTAGGATAGTTTCAAAAGCTTTTCTAGTTTATACAACATTCTAGAGAGTTTAAAGGATCAAGTAAGGACCCATATGTCCACATTGCTAGTTCTTTAAGGCTTTAAATACTCCGCAAGGTTGTACCAAAGAAACATAGTAAGCTAGGTAATAATATTTTTAAGGACCACAGGAAGTCCACATACTGCAATCTTACACTTAACTTATTAAAAATCTTTTGCACACTTTTTTACTTTCTTGCACACAAAGCCACTCATCACACACATAATTTCTATTAGAATAGTGGAGGTCAAAGTAAGCTTTCTTTTTAAGTACCCACAAAGTACTTCAAAGGAACTCCGAAAGATCCGACTGCTTCTTTGGAAATTATCCACACCAATCTAATTCAAACGCGATTGGCCCATGACCCCAATCTTTCAGCCCACTCCATCTAAAAATTTTCTAAGAACACACTAAATTTTCTTCCACAGGAGGTGCCAAAATAATTTTTTTAGTCTAGGTAGGATCTCGAGGGTAGGCATCCAAATAACCCCTCGTTATCAGGTTCTCACATTTTGAAACAATAGAAGTTGAGAATAGGGATCTTTCAAATCCTCCAAGTCAAGTGTTCCTACACCATAAGGCAAGGAGATACCCATGAAGGATTGAAGGCCGAGGTCCAGTTATTCTACGCATCCCTCCTTGAGTCACCCAAATCTTGTGAGGGTATCCAGCTTGTGACCCATTTCTTAGGCCAAAAATATAAATGTTGCACTTTGACCGAGGTACTTACTGGCCAAACATAGGATACCTACCCAAGTGGCAGTTGTGTGCTGCAATCGCACCTTGATCAGATTTTGTGTGGCTATTGTGAAATATCACCAACTCTTTTAGGATATGCGCCCTCTACCCCTCATTATAGCTGATCACTTTAACCTTCACTAGTTCCTCTTCCGGTGGCTTGAGACCCCATAGTCGAGTGCTATTGGAAGGCCCAATGCTAAATTGAGAGGAAGGATGATGGGTCTTTTAGAAAATGAGCATTTATTTTTGTTTTTCCCCCATGCGGTCAAAATCCACCTATCCACATGCTTGTTTACTTTACGGTCAATTTATTTGTGATGTTCATTTGATTACATAAAATTGTGAGTTATATTATCTTGTGAAGGTCAAAAATATAAAAAGTTCTTGTTCATTTATTTCTCTCTTGTCACCATTTACACACATTCACTTTGCTAGTCAGAACCATAGGGGATCCAAAGAATCTTTGTCGTTCTAGATGCTTGCAGAACCTCCCTCCTATTTTAGGAGGAGTCCCTAGTCTTGCCAACTCACCAGCTCAAACATATCACACCCCAGTGAGTGATATTGTGTTGGGATCATCTTTACTTGGTCCCACTTTTCTTGGGTCAAATACCCAAGTCACTCCATCTATTGGTTCTCCTTCACAAGGAGGCAGGGGACAAACTTCGTCTCAAGGGAGAAGCAAAAACCCACCAAATCCCTCTCAAAGGACAGGTCCATTACCTACACACACAATGGCTAGAACTAACCCTCCACCAAATCCCCCTATGTCATACTTGGTATCCCTCAACATTATTGATTTAACCAAACTCATGAATGATCATATTTTGCATGATGCCACTTGGCCCAATATGCCTACCAAATTTCCTTCAGATATTCCAAAGTTTGAAGGAAAACCAAGGGAATTTCTCGCCAACCATGTTATGACCTTCCACTTATGGTGCTCTTCAAACAACATCATGGATGATTCCATCCACTTGAGGTTATTTCAAAGAACTCTCACAGGTTCATCAGCCAAATGGTATGTGGATGAAAAATCAGGGCCCCACGTGACCTTTGAATCATTGGTCAAGTCATTTTTGTCCTTTTTCCAATTAACAGTTCATCATGACACTAGTTTAGAAATTATCTTTGAGTTTAAACAAACCAATGCTATCCATATCTTTGACCACATCCATGAATGGCATCGGGGACGCGGTTTATGTAAAGGAGAAACCACCAAAGAACAACGTCTTGATTGGTTTCTTAAATCGCTCATTCATGTGATTGCAAAGGATGTAGCATCCACGCTTCCTCAATTAGAAGAGGAAGTCATCAACAAGGCCCAACAATTTGACCTCATATATGCTCAATCAGGTTACTTGTACACAGTATTGCCTGATGCACCCAGACCCATGCCATTTGGCCAAGAAAAACCTGAGATGTCCCACATTGTGGATGGGTTGATTGGTTCTATGATACATCTCAACCCTTATGACCACCCATCACCCACTTATGGTGCAAATAAATATCCACAACCATATGGAGGTATGCATTATTTCCCTCCTCCCACTCACCAACAGTCATATCATGTTTCTCCCTCTCAGTCATTGGGGGGACCCCCACCGGTACCCCAGATGCATCCGATCTCTCAATCCAGTACGGGTCCACCCCCAACCCTTGTATATAACCCCAACAGTAGTGGAAGTACTTCAACCTCCTATACAACATATGGATCATATCCACAAAACAACCCATATTTTCCATTTCTTGGCCCTCCCCAACCGGTTTCTCCTCCACCAGGACAACCACATGTCGACGTTAATTTTGTTCATCCCTCTCCCATTCAACAGGTTCATACTTTTGAATAGTTGAATATGGAAAATCCATCTCATAAATTGAATAAAGCCAAGAAGAAAGGAAAAAACTGAAACAATAACAACTCAGGACCAGGAGTAAATAACCCCCAACAAAATCATCCTGCTGGGGGAAACTAGAATCAAGGAAACCAAAAACCCCAAGGGGGAAACAATAACAATCAACCATGACAAGGGAAGAAAAATAAACTTAGAACTAACCTCCCTTGCATTCTATGTGGTGAGTATGGATATTATACTCACCATTGCCCCCAAATTTCTGATTACAAACAGATGAAAGAATCCATGAACACACAATGCCCTCTAGTGCCACTTTACCCTTAGCAGGCCCCACAACATTATTTGCAACCACCACCTCCGGTATTTTTGCAAAACCATATTCCACACCAAGGTGTGATGAATACCCAAAAAGAGATAAACTCAGCCCCAACACAAATGGGGAAATATCAAAACTCAGTTCCCAATCAACCTAGAACTCCGGTTGATCACAATATCCTCCATACCAGTGAGGAAGAGATTCTTCTACAAACACGCATTTGTCCATGCAGTTTTCCTCCTGACTCAAACCCAACCTGTAATGTCCCCAAGGCCGATCCCTGTTGTAAATCATGTTTATGAAATAAATTGTAATTATGTTTTTATAGGCTGGTGAGCCAAGTTAATATAAGCTGGTGGGCTTATGTGATTATTAGGCCAGAGAGCCTAAGTGTTGAAGGCCAAGAGCTTGATTTTGTACATGTATCTATGCACATTATTAATAAAAATATAAACACCGCCGCGTGCAGACCGACCACAATGAATGAGTGATGGGGGGCTAAGCTTCCACAGAGTGGGAAAGGGATTAGGGGTTGGAAGGTGGTAAGAGGGGCTAAGTGTTGAGCCTAGGGGCTTAAGTCCTTGGGAATAATATTTCAATATTATTCCAAAAATACCATGTGAAATATATGTTTTATCCTAAGTTCTTTTTGGAAGGACCAACAACTTCCAAATGGAAGGAACGCATGTTGAAGGAACGCATGCAGTTTCATGGGTGAAAAGTGTCAACCCAAGCACATGCAGATAAAACTACTGAGTTGAGCCATGATGGGGGTTCCTCCTCCATTCCACCATCGACCGTCCGAACGTGAGTCCCATCTGACCTCTACAAGAATACCCTGGTGCATCCCTGAAAGCAGAAAAGCCTGTGTTGATTTCTGAGATAGCCGATACATTGCTTACCTGAATAGTTTGAGGCTGTGTGTGGGATCTATGTACACCTTGTGCAATCCCAAAACCAAAATCATGAGTCTATTTCGTGATTGTTGAGCCTGTTTCGGAATCCCGTGTCCGTTTTCCCAGTTGGCTGTTGTGGCCAAGTAGTGTTGGATTGCACGTGGCTTGCTGACCAGTGTAAGTTCATACTTAGATTATGTGTAATCTCTCTCCAGGTGAGGGAGGTGATTGTTTTTGGAAGAGGCGGGTTGTTAGGCCTATGAACAACTCTCTCCAGGTGAGACAGTTTGCTGGGAAGTGGTTTCTTCCAGAGAGTGTCCAGCACCAGCTTCAGGCTCTGAGACTTCCTGATCCAGCCTGTTGCTGAGACCCAGAGAGGGAGGTGTAGCACCGACGGACTATGCTTGTGAAGGTGTATACTCCTAGGCGGAATAGGCATGTGGGGAACGAGAGTCCGAGAGTAGTGGGCATAAGATGGCGTCCTGTGAAGAATCCTTCCAGTCATTCTATGTTGTTTTCCCTATAACCTCAACCTAGCCTAGGATTCCTTACCTTGGGGTGGAGCTTAGTCCCAGCTCAGGGGTGACCCACTACTGAGCTTGATGAGCAGCGTAGTCTAAGGCTAGGAGGTTCGTGGAAGGCCTATACCTGGTTGGTGGAATTACCACAGTTTCAAAGATAAGTATCATCTTATGTTAAATGTTATGTTTTGCATGCCTATGATGCTTATATTTTATCATGTATTCTATTGTGCAAATGAATTATTGTTAATGCCAGGGAATATTTGTGTTAGCAGTAATTCTTATGCTTACTCTGAGTTTAAATGTGTTTCATTTGCTTAAATGCATGTCTTATATATAGAATTAAGTATGAGATTGTTATTCCCCGAAGTAGCGCCTGCCCGACCCGAAATGGGGGCGTTACAGTATGAAAGAGTGTTACAGAATGGTATCAGAGCCAAGGTTTCGACACTGAGCCTAGATGGGCCAATTGAGTGGTCTTTGGACCAAGGGTTTGAGGAGAAATTATGTCTGGAGGACCAATTTCGGACCTTTGAATGCCCCTGAGTGTCGAGTTACTTGACCGTGTTACCAAGCTCAGGAGGTGTAGCGGTGTTATGAAACCGCAGCCGGGGTGACATCTAGCCATAGGGAGAGAGAGAAATCCACACCAAAAGTGTTGGAGCCTTAGGATCTATTTGGGAGGAAAGGAGAACCCTCACAACTGTCAGATCTAGAGAATGTGCACAAGGTTTAAAAACCTTTGGAGTTGCACAGGAGTGTGGAAATCGCGGTACATAAAATCCTGAAATCATGAGGACCGTCTATCGGAGGGACACATGGCTATTGGTCGACATTTCGGCATCTAGGAAACCAAAGGGCAAGATCCCTCATTGTCGCAAGTCGCGAAAACCCAAAAACCCAAAGTCTCAAAATATTCGAAGACGAAAGAACCGACCCGAAATCCTGAAATGATGTACACCGTAGATTGTAGGAGAGGAACTCGACCGTTGGATCAAGTGGAAGAGTAGATAGTAGTTTCATAATTTCGGCAAACAAAAGTTCGATAGGTGTGGATGCACGAACTCCTAATGCCAGAAACCCCGAAACGACGAAAGGATCTGTGCAGTGGATCCAAGAAAAGTCTAACCATTGGATTTTCGATTGGAATGGATGTGGACACATGGATGTGCACCATGTGCCAGTGAGTTGAGAAGACAGGCGAGAATGGTGGGATCCGATGACATCACCGAAGGTGACATGGACCCTCCTGAATGTGCAATGTGCCACTATGGTTAAGGGCAACAGTTGTACTGTGGGCCCAGAGAGTAAAGTAAATTGGAATTTTGGAATTCGGGAGTTGGAGTGACAAGGGGTTGGGAGTCACTGCATCATGAACTCCCGGGTACCGAAGACCCAAAAACTTGAAGTCCCAAAATTTGCAAAGCCATTAGAGCTCAGAAAAATTTGTGAAGTCAAAATGTTTTCTCACTCACGTTGGTTTATGAATATTGTGATTTTGGTAAGGGTTTAAGGCCTGAAAAACTTCGATTGAATGCACATTATGTGTGCAGAGTTCAACGAGTGTCAGGACAGTCAAAAACTGATGCCGAGTATGGAATTGGAAGAGGTGCAGATTGCCTCCGAAACAGAGGACGAAAATGTAGGAAGTAATGTCAACCTGGGAGTTGAAGGATCGAACTCCAATGGGCACGGAAGAAAATTGGATAAGGAAGGGCATATAATGAAACTCATTGAAAGATTGAAGAAAGATGCCCAGTCTCCCCGAGCTGATAGCCGAAAGCTCATGAGGGTCAGGGATTAGCAGGGTGAATTCAACTTAAAGATGTTGAAGAGCCTGGAAAGAATAGAAAGGAAATTGGAGAAGGGGAGTGACTCAAGCAAGACAGAGAGTCGCAGGACCCCTAAGAGGAAAAGAAGATCAAGAAGTGTCAGGACCCCTAAGAGAAAAAGAAGATCGAGGAGTGGTAGCAGACATCATTGTTGCTCCCCAAAGAATTTCGGTAAGGAAGCACAGTAGTTCAAGCCCATCTCCTACCAGAAAGAACAGGAGATCTGGGATGGATGAATTGAAAGGGGATATGAATAAGATTAAGCCTCCTACATTTGATGGAGAACATAAGAAGGAGGAATATGCCGAAACATGGTTGCTTGGCATGAGGAAATATTTCCAATTGCAGAATTATTCCTCTCATGCAGAAGGAAGAATTGCGATGTATCAATTGAAAGGAAAAGCATCCATGTGGTGGGATCAGTTTGTGTAGGTGCAACACATTAGTGAGAAAGATATCACTTGGAAGGAGTTTAAGAGGTATTTCAAGAAGAAATACCTGACTAAAAGATACTATGACATAAAGATGAAGGAGTTCTTCGAAGTCAAGCTAGGCAGCATGACCATTGATGAATACGAACAAAGTTTTTTGGAACTACTGAAGTATGTTCCATTCATCGAAGATGAGGCCGTCAAGATTCAGAGGTATCTGAGTGGACTACCACCTGCCATTGGTGAAAAGATTCAGTATGATGATCCTAAGACTATGGAAGAAACAATAATAAGGGCTAAATGCTTATATGAACAACAAAGAGAAAAGCCTACCTTTCGGAAGGCTTGGGATGACCAGAGGAAGTTTAAGAAGGAACAGAGGCATAAGGGAAACAAACCTCCCTTTTTCATAAATAATCCTCAAGGAAATTCATCGTTTAGAGAGCCGAGAATGGCTGAAATGGGGGAACAAAGGAAGAGACAGACGCCCATTCAGTGTTGGGGCTGTAAAGGGAACCACAAGTACATGGATTGTCCCCATAAAAATGGCAAAGCAAGAGCTATCCATACTATTCAACAAGATGAAATAGTGGAGGACATGAGCAGTAGAATGCCAAGGATCTATGCATCCCTGGACAACAAACAAGCTAAATTTCAATCGCACATGATTGAAGTGGAAGGTATGATTAACAACCGACCATTTATTATTTTAATCGATTCAGGGGCTAGCCATAGTTATATAGATCCTAGGGTGGTGGAAAGTTTGCATTTATCAAGAAGAAAACATGAAAAGTCTTGGTTAGTGCAATTGGCTACAGGAACCAAGAGGAAAGTCACTGAGTTGGTGAAGTCCTGTCCTGTGGACATGAAAGGAATAAGCACGAAGGCTGAATTGAATATTTTTCCTTTAGGATCTTATGACTGTTTAATTGGAATGGACTGGTTGGACCAACACCATGCACTCCTGGACTATCATAACAAGAGGTTTACATGTCTGGATGAGGAGGGGAATCGGAAAACAGTCCAAGGGATTCCTAGAGCTGTGGCTGTTAGAGAAATCTCAGCCATGCAGCTAAATAAGTGCTACAGAAAAGGCTGTCAATTATTTGCAGCCCATGTGGAGGAAGCATCTAGAGATGAAGTCTAAAGGATTGGAGACCATGAGGTATTCACAGAGTTCAAAGATATATTTCAGGAGGTACCTGGACTACCTATGAAGAGAGACATCGATTTTTCTATAAATTTGATGCCTGGAGAAGCTCCAGTTTCAAAATATCCTTATAGAATGAGTACGCCAGAGCTGAAGGAGTTGCAATTGTAGCTTGAAGAGATTCTAAAAAAGGGGTACATTTGCCCCAACATGTCACCTTGGGGTGCCCCGGTCCTGTTCGTGAAGAAGAAGGATGGGACATTGAGGACGTGCATTGATTTCCAACAATTGAACAAGGTAACTGTCAAGAACAAGTATCCTCTGCCGAGAATCGATGATATTTTCGATCAGTTGAAGGGTGTAAAAATATTTTTGAAGATAGATCTCAGATCAAGATATCACCAGGTAAGAATAATGGATGAGGACATTAGCAAGACTGCCTTTAGAACAAGGTATGACCATTACGAGTTCACAGTGGTGCCGTTTGGACTGTCAAATGCACCTATTGTTTTTATGTGCTTGATGAATGGTGTATTCAGGGACTATTTAGACAAGTTTATCACAGTCTTCCTAGATGACATCTTGGTGTATTCCAAGTCAGAGGAAGAGCATGAACAACACCTGAGAATGGTGTTGCAAGTGTTGAGAGAACACCAACTGTATGCCAAATTGAGCAAATGCTCATTTTATCGAAGGCAGATCCATTACTCGGGGCACATTATTTCAGAGGAAGGGATCATCCTGGATCTTGAGAAGGTTGAGGCCATCTGAGAATGGTCAGTGCTAAGGAATGTGGTGGAAGTTAGATCCTTTATGGGTCTGGCGGGTTACTATAGAAGGTTTATAGTAGGGTTCTCAAAGATAGCTCACCCTATCACTTCCTTGCAAAGGAAGGAGAAAAAGTTTCAGTGGACTGAAGAGTGTGAGAAAAGTTTCCAGCGATTGAAGCAATTTTTAACCAGCGCTCCAATCTTGAGGATTGCATATCCAAATGTGGATTTCATGGTATGCACTGATGCATGCAAAGAAGGACTGGGAGGGGTCCTCAGTTAGAACAGATTCGTAATATATTATGAGTCCAGGAAATTAAAAGAGCACGAAAAGAACTATGAAACCCATGATTTGGAGTTGGCAACAATCATTCACGCTCTGAGGAAATGAAGACATTACCTCATGGGAAGGAGGTTTGAACTCAGAACAAACCATAACGGTCTAAGATATTTGTTTGATCAACCAACTTTAAACGCTAGACAAAGTAGGTGGCTGGAATTTCTGTGTGAATACGACTTTGATATCAAGCACATCAAAGGGAAAGAAAACAAGGTGGTTGATGCACTCAGCAAGAAGGTGCATGAATTACATGCTACATCCATTAGCATGTACAGGGCTGATATTAAAGATAGAATTTTGGAAGCTGCAAATGTAGATTTGCAATACAGAGACTTGGCAGCAAAGCTGCAACAGAGCGAGAGACCACAGGAAGAGGAAAATTACACCTTGGAAGCTGAGGGAATACTTCTGTACAAAAACAGAGTGTATATACCCAATGTCTAGGGTTTGAAACTTGCGATTCTAAAAGAAATGCATAACATGACTTATGTTGGACACCCTGGATATCAGAAGACTGTGGAAGCAGTTAAAAGCAATTACTTTTGGTCGGGTATGAAGAGAGAGATCGTCGAATACATCTCCAGATGTGAGGTGTGTTAGTAAGTTAAATCTAAGCATAGGCACCCAGTAGGGTTGTTGCAACCTTTGCCCATTATTGAATGGAAGTGGGAAGTGGTGACCATGGATTTTATTATAGGATTTCCCAGAATGAGCAAGCAACACGATTCAATCATGGTTGTGGTGGAAAAGCTTACAAAAGCTGCCCATTTTATTCCACTGAAAACCACTCACAAGGTAGCAGATGTTGTTGATATCTTCTTAAAAGAAGTGGCACGCTTGCACGGAATTCCTAAAACGATTGTGTCTGATAGGGACCCGAAATTCACCTCGAATTTATGGAAAGGATTGGTCAAAGGATTCAGAACGAATCTGAATTTTAGTACAACGTATCATCCCGAGTCTAATGGACAGACAGAGAGGGTGAACAGAGTAATAGAGGACATGTTGAGAATGTACGTGATGGACAAACCATCAAGATGGGAAGACTACCTGCATTTGGTAGAATTCACCTACAATAATGGGTATCATGCATTGTTGAAGATGAGCCCATTTGAAGCACTTTATGGAAGAAAGTGCAACACTCCAGTGAGTTGGGATAATCCAGCTGACAGAGTAGTAGTTGGGCCAGAGTTGCTCAAGGAGATGGAGGACCAAATGATAAAAATTAAATAGAATTTGAAAGCTGCCCAAGATAGGCAGAAAAGTTATGTTGATAAGAACAGAACCCACCGAGAATTCAAAGTGGGTGATCATGTTTTCCTGAAAGTGAAAACTAACAAGAGTTCCCTGAAGTTGGAAAGTTGCGCCAAGTTGGCAGCCAAATTTCATGGGCCATTTGAAATCCTGGAAAGGATTGGGCCAGTTGCATATAAGATTGCATTACCTGCATCTATGAATGTACATAATGTGTTTCATGTTTCATTGCTTAAGAAATATATACTTGATGCTAATCATGTTATAGATTGGAATGTGATTCAGGTGGAACCAGAAGGTGTCCTGCAAGTGCATCCTGTGCGCATATTGGGTAGGAAAAACAAACAGCTTCGGAATCGAGCTATAGGGCTTGTAAAGGTCTAGTGGACCTGGTATGGTCCTGAGGACACAACATGGAAGCATGAAGATGTTATGTAGGTAGAGTACCTACATCTTTTTGAAAATTTTGAAAAGCTTGCAGAAGCTATGTAAAGTTGCACTAAGGACAGTGCAGAAATAAGGGGAGGGGGATTGTAATGTCCCCAAGGCCGAGCCCTGTTGTAAATTATGTTTATGAAATGAATTGTAATTATGTTTTTATAGGCTGGTGAGCCAAGTTAATATAAGCTGGTGGGCTTATGTGATTATTAGGCCAGAGAGCCTAAGTGTTGAAGGCCAAGAGCCTGATTTTGTACATGTATCTATGCACATTATTAATAAAAATATAAACACCGCCGCATGCAGACTGACCATGATGAATGAGTGATGGGGGACTAAGCTTCCACAGAGTGGGCAAGGGATTAGGGGCTGGAAGGTGGGAAGAGGGGATAAGTGTTGAGCCTAGGAGCTTAAGTCCTTGGGAATAATATTTTAATATTATTCCAAAAATACCATGTGAAATATATGTTTTATCCTAAGTTCTTTTTGGAAGGACAAGCAACTTCCAAATGGAAGGAATGCATGCAGTTTCATGGGTGACAAGTGTCAACCCAAGAACATGCAGATAAAAATTCTAAGTTGAGCCGTGATGGGGGTTCCTCCTCCATTCCACTGTCGACCGTCTGAATGTGAGTCCCGTCTGACCTCTGCAAGAATACCCTGGTGCATCCCTAAAAGCCAAAAATCCTGTGTTGATTTCTGAGATAGCCAGTACATTCCTTTCCTGAACAATTTGAGCCTATGCGTGGGATCTCTGTACACCTTGTGCAATCCCAAAACCAAAACCGTGAGTCTATTTCGTGATTGCTGAGCCTATTTGGGAAGCCCATGTCTGTTTTCCCAGTTGGTTGTTGTCGCCACGTAGTGCTGGACTACGCGTGGCTTGCTGACCAGTGTAAGTTCATACTTAGCCTGTGTGTAATCTCTCTCCAGGTGAGGGAGGTGATTTTTGTTGGAAGAGGCAGGTTGTCAGGCCTATGAAAAACTCTCTCCAGGTGAGAGAGTTTTTTGGGAAGTGGTTTCTTACATAGAGTGTCCAACACCAACTTCGGGCTCTGAGACTTCCTGATCTGGCCTGTTGCCGAGACCCGGAGAGGGAGGTGTAGCACTGATGGACTGTGCTTGTGAAGGTGTATACTCCTGGGCGGAACAGACATGTGGGGAATGAGAGTCCGGGAGTAGTGGGCATAAGATGGCATCTTGGGAAGAATCCTTCCAGTCATTCTGTGTTGTTTTCCCTATAACCTCAGCCTAGACTAGAATTCCTTACCTTCGGGTGGAGGTTAGTCCCAGCTCGGGGGTGATCCACTGTTGATCTTGATGAGCAGCGTGGTCTAAGGCTGGGAGGTTCATGGAAGGCCTGCACCTGGTTGGTGGAATTACCATAGTTTCAAAGATAAGTATCAGCTTATGTTAAATGTTATGTTTTGCATGCCTGTGATGCTTATATTTTATCATGTATTCTGTTGTGCAGATGAATTATTGTTAATGCTAGTGAATATTTGTGTTAGCATTAATTCTTATGCTTACTCTGAGTTTAAATGTGTTTCATTTTCTTAAATGCATGTCTTATATATAGAATTAAGTATGAGATTGTTATTCTGCGAAGTAGCACCTGCCTGGCTTGAAATGGGGGCATTACAGTATGAAAGAGTGTTACACAACCACCTCAGAAGAAGCTCTCGCTAGAGCTGGAAAACCATTGATGATTCCCCGCCCTAACACTGAACCAAACCCCTATACACCATGTATGCCTTTACAACGGAATGTACATAACCCTCATGCTAGGGAAACCCATAATTACAGTATGGTTGATGAATTAGTATAGTCTCCTACAACCATGTCTGTGTTGGAGGTCCTCCAAACCTATCCATCACAACGCAAATCCTTGTTTTTCGCCTTGGGGGAAGTCGACCCATATGATACTCGACTCATCACCTTTGATCTATATAACGGAGAACCACGCCTCCTCGCCCTAGTAACTTTTCAGATACCAGTTAAGATCCAAAACATCACATTTCATTGGTGCATCATCGATGAAGGTGCATCCACATTCATCATGTCCAAAGTAGTATGGCATAAACTTGGATCATCTAAGCTAGTACTATCTGCCATCACCCTGAGAGCTTATGACATTCGACCATCATCCCCTGAAGGGCTCTTCCAAAATGTCCCTGTAGAACTTGGGGGAAAAACCATCCTCATCAAAATTGAAGTTATTGATGCCCCACATGATTACAATATCTTGTTCGAACGTAGCTACATGTATGTTATGAAGGCAATAACCTCTTCTTTGTTTCATATGATGATGTTCCCCCACAACGGGAAAATTGTCACCATTGACCAACTTACACATTACAATCCCAATCATTCCTCCAACATTGATAACATCCTCCCTCTTGTTTTTTCTAGCTCAAATGCTTTTCCAGTCATTGACATTGGTCCTGGAATATTCAACGACCCATCCTTATTAGGGACTTATCATGGAACAACACCTCTCCTCAACCCTTCTATTTCAGCTCAAGTGTGTGTAGTATATTCTAATGGAACAAATATCAGAGACAATAATCATCTCATTGAGGCCCCTCCCCACATAGAAATTCCACTAGTT
>JZKD02S1400405.1:469738-485297 GCA_000966675.3 Picea glauca
CCCCCAGGTCCTCTGTCATCCGTAGGTGCCCCACCAGTGGGGGGCCCTCCAGCTCCAGGAGGCAGTCGACCAGTCATAGTTGCCCCTGCCACTGCTTCTCTACGGATCAACGTCTGCCACTCTTTCGATACCCCACACACTGGTCTAGTACCTCCTCTTCCTAGATGTGGGCCCATATTCCCTCAGGAACACCCTGAAGGACCCACTCAAACTGTCGACGCAGATCCTATAGCATGGCCTGAACGTCTCTCTGTGGCTCTCTGGATGGTCCTGCACCAACGTCATCTCACCAATGCCTCTGCCCATCCCTCGGATTTGCAGGCTACTTTTGAATCGGCTCCCATCAAGCCGACTCCTAGACGACCTCTACCTCTCGCCCCCAGGGCCCAACATCTGCAAAACAACACAGATATAGTGTCAACATCCATATGCATGTCTAATAAATGTTATCTACCAAAATCAAAACAAACAGATACAACACATACCTCTTTGGTCCCATTCCTCCCCAAGAAGTAACACCATGTCCAGATCCTGCTTATAGTCCATACCCACGTATGGATACCGTAGAATCACCTGTGGCATATGTCCCCGCACTTGAGAAACTGTGGTCATGAAGTAATGGCCACCCTCCCCTCCTCCATGCCGAGCCAAAACATGCGCCCATTGCATTAATCATGGCTCTCGTCACGATGTTGGCTCTAATATATTCTGAGGGTGCAATAGATGCACCCTCTCCAAGAACTAGGCCACCAACATTGACCCATAGGAAAAATCACTGGAATCAACATTGTTTCAGCTAGGACATCATCCGAGGGTGCATCAACACACCCCATGCAAACATGTCCCCATCTAGGACTTCTTCCACCACACTCAACTGACCACCGGTGATCCACTAAGTGCCCAAGGATCCATAGATCCTCACCACCATGGACATGATGCACTCGGCCAACAAGTCAACAATGGCCTCAATCTGCACAAATGAACCCGACATAGGGTTCGTCCCAAAACAATGTCGAGTCACGATGGTCTCCACCCTATCCTCCTCTGGAAAATGGGGATCAATGGCCATTACCCTCCCACAAAATGGGAGCCCTATCAAAAAGTAGACTTCCTCTACCACAAAGAACGTCAGCTGCTCCCCCCCCACCAAAAAGCACTGCATATTAGTGCTCCACATCCTGATCAAGAACTAGAGTAGGAACTCCTGCGACCATATCTGAGGATAGTCGAAATACTTGAGCAACCCACATGCTATCAAGTGTCTATGTACTCCAGGTTTCTCCCTCACAGCCTCCCTCAGTCGGTCCCAGTATCACTCTTGCTAGTGGACCGCCATCGTACTCTAGACTTTGTTAATCACCTGCATTCACCCAGAAACATATGATCAACCACATCATCCATAAAAAACTCATAAATATAAAAAAATCATACACCCCTTAGCCTACCCACAGTGGGCGACTTTCCCCCATACAATTGTGCATCTATGTGCGACTGTTCTTCTCACAATTGCGCACTAATGCACATCTGTCTCTCCCACAACCACGTATGGGTGCGCACCAATCAACCTGACAAACGCACATCCAATGCACGCCTGTCTATCCAACCCACACAAACATGTGCACGTGTGTTACCTACACAACTGGACATTGTGCGTGGGTTTTCTCAACACACCCTGTGGATTCACAATGCATGACTGTATTGAAAAAATGTACATGTGAGGGTGTTCCCCCTTTTCCCGCACACTAGTGGGTCCCTACCCTTAAACACCCATGTACATCCCTTCATACAACCCCTACCTAACATCTATCAACTTCACAAAATGCAGGATGATAGGGTCACTAACCTGTCTCTCGCAACTCCCAGATCGGTAGCCTCACTCCCGTATTCTCGAAATCACCTCACATATGTCTTTCTAGATCAAAAATAGTGTTGGGTACAAATGAGTTCTTATTGTGGGCCCACCATCCATATATAGGCCCTTTTTCCCAACTTCCGCCTTCTGTTATAGGAGACTAGAGCCTCTATTTTCCGATCCGTTCTCAGCTACAAGATCCCGATCTAGCCATCTAAACATTCACATTTCCTAGGTTATCATATGTGCTTTTCCCCGGTGGAGAATTTTTCTCACGCCACGTTCAAGTACGCATGCTCAATTTCAGTTTTATCAAATATTTGTTATATGTTCTTTATCATTAGATATTGTTCACGTCAGGTATTTGGGTTTTTATGTATGCAGGTACTTGTTCAACAAGCTTACGACCCCTTCAGTTATATGTATGACACTGGCATGTAGTTACTCCCTCTGTAAACAATTGCATATCCCAGTCACACCCTCTGACATTTACCTCTAGGGTCCCTACATTCGGCTCTGTACTATCTTTACCTTTGCCACATTTTGGTACTGTCTATTGATATCACTCTCCCCCACATGAGTTTCCCCATTCTTAGTTTCGCTTGGAAAATTGACACTCATGCTGATTTCACCCCCTAGGATTGGGAGTCTCAATAGTATGTTGCACTTCCGAGAATGAACCCCATACTTCTTCTCATCATATTGATAACCTTCCCAATGGACTCCTGGGTCATATCATCTTACACTTGTTTCTATTGACTGCACCCCACAGTTTCATTCACCCTCCATCTTATCCACCATCATTTTTCCCATATGCAGATTGTCCTCCATCCACTTACCTCATACAGAAACCCACCCATGGGCCCCCCACCCTCCACCAGTTCTCTTTCACAAACTTGTGATCTAAACAGGCCAAGACATCTTTCACTGGGGCACCCGTTTCTGTATCTGTATACTCAACCCAAATTATTTTTTATTTCTTTGGTAATTGTATAAAGCCCTTGTTTCTAGCATATACATAGCTTTTTAGTTGTCATCCTCGATGGCCTTCTTTTACCTAGAAAAGAAACCAATGTCACCCTTAGTTGGGGCATCCACCCTTTTCTCATATCGACATCATTAACAAACCTCGGGTATCCCAAATCCATGTACCCACGAGCTTTGAGTTTTCCCACTTTGTTAGCCTAGGGCACAGTTTAACCCCATATCTAGTCATCCCCCTGATGCTAGATCCAGTTTTACAGTTGCTACCAATCATCCCTCAAAACCCCAACCAAGGGAAGTCTTGAGTCCCATAGTGTCTTGACTTCGTCCATGTTACCCTTCAGTACTTGATCTCACTCATTACTCAGTAGATTTCAACAAGCCCTTTGCTTCTTGACGTCAAGTCTCCCTTCATGTCGACATCAACACAATTTCCAGAATGGCAGCAGTATCTTGACTCCCAATACCTTTTCAATGAGGAGTCTCGGACGGAACAGAGAGAGTCATCATCGCTTTCTGATTCCGTTGACCCCCATAACATTCGACTTCAACAAACTCTCATGTTACTGTGGGTCTTACTATGTGACCATTGCATTTGTTTCATACCAGTCGAAGACCTCTGAAGATGATAGGTTGTCAATGCCTACGAGTCATCAACACTTCTTACAATCATCCATTACTCACTTTAGAGCCAATTCACTAGTCATAATTGTCATTTGTCGTTATCAACCACCCTCGAGGGTGCTGCAACTATCTACATCATCATCAATCTTCAGTTATAGTCCCACATTTTAGTTTCATGACACGAGCATGGGGCATGCCCACCTCATTTGTATACAATTTTTTTTTTCTTCCTAGAGAAAGGTTTGGTTCCCACAATTTTCCCTCTCCCTCTGACAGATCACTCTTGCAGTTCCTCTCTTCACTCTTCCTTACAATGGCACTCTCAACAAAAGAAACATTGATGTATTTCGGCTATGTGTATGCTCCTAACCTCACACATTAGGGGGCATCTGTTATCATTGAGAAAGCGTCTGGAAGATTGCACACAATGGTTGAAGAAAGACATCAATTCCAACAACAATTAGTACACCTACAACATCAAAATCCATCAAAAAGGCACAAAACTATACACTTGGTTCAAAATTTAAAGTGTGCAAATTCACCAAAGGAAGTGCATGCATAGTGCGTAGGCTAACATAGCCCTAAGAGCACCTTGTACGAAAAATGCGTGATTGTCTACGAGAAAATTCACACACTTCTCATGAATGGCGCATTTATGAATCTTGTCGGCCTCTCCACCACTTCTAGTCTAACCCCCAACATGATTTGACACTCAAATCTGAGCGAAATCTAGCTTGGAGGCTGGTCAAGGGCTAGGAAGTGCCTTAAAAGGCCCCTTGTTCACACTATGAACCAGTTGTATCTTGCCATGAATAAACACTATAAATATTTGCCATGGGTGTGCTAGGAAAAAAAGGAACTTCAAGGTATTGTTATGTTGCAAGAATTATTCTTGGAGAATCCTCTTTTCTCTTGGAATCATTCAAACACTATAGCAAGGGCCATTCCACTCACCTCTTGAGAGGATTGGCATTATATTTCTTCGCCATTGTCACTTGCCATTGCATGAAGAGAAGAGCTCTCAATTAGGGAACTCAAGAGCCCTCCCAAGGAGGAAGACGGGATTCATAAGTCTCTTCCTTTCTCTACGGTGTTAGCCTATCAATATATTGATCCATTGGTAGCTATATGATTGTCATTTTTTGTTTTTCATGGTTCTAGTTCTTGCAAGCTTCTCTAACATTTATTTCTCTTTGTTTTTAGTTTTATTTCCTTGTTTCATGTGTATTTGGTTATTTAATCAACTCATAAACCTCTGTCTTGTTTAGCTGACTTAACTAAGAAGATAAGTGTTGTGTTTTTGTTCACCCATGTGACAAAACCAACACAACACTTAGTCTAAACTTTGTAATTATGTCAGTGAGTAATAATCATAACAAGATTTTATAGAACTTTTGAGCTGGTTTCCTTCTATGGTAGCCTCATCACTAGTATCTAGAACTTCTTCTATAATTTATGCTCATGAAAGATAATACAAATGGTTAGCTTCCAAAAAAAAATGCATAAGATAAACAATGATAATACTCTAAACTGCTTTTCACAAATACAATAAAAATATTGAAATATTAATAAATGCATGCCTCATTTTACTTCAGAATATATGGACACAATAACGAATAAGTATTTTTACAAATTGATAGTGTATTCATGTTGAGGGCAAAACTAATAGTGAATATGGAGTTAATGCTTACTCATAAATATTAGAAATTTTTATTTATAATAAAAATTAGTGGGTCAGAAAGATTGGATTATTTTAAGTGTTAATAGTTTTTCATTTATTTTTCTTGAAGAAATAAATTCTCTTCATCTTTTCCCATATTAAGTTTTTATAGTGAGAAAAATGATAACTTGCAAATTCCTCCTGTTTCTCAAATTTTCAAATGGAAAATAAGGGTAGTAATAACCGCTACTCATAATTTCCCTCTCTTAACTAGTTTTTGGGATGGAGGACAGTATAACCATTAGCCACAATAGTGGACAATAACTCTACAAGGATGAATGAGATAGATCCTATAACCTCTTTGGGCATTAACTTTTATCCAAAAAGGCTATACATTATTTTATAAAGACATTACATTTTCAAATAATGTGTACTCAATTTATTTTTTATTTTACTTTAACTGTATGAAAATATGTAGCATTTTCTCATATTTGTGTATGAAAATATGTAGCATTTTCTAATATTTGTGGTGTCTTAAAAATGTTCTTGTCATTATAAAATATTTTCTCCTTTTATTCATCATTGGTTGTGAGGATTTGTCCTCCACAACATAAAATCTCATATGCATGTACCTTGATACCCCTCCCTCTTGTTTATTGTTTATGACGACGTGCATGGAACTCACATATAATGGTAATAGGAAAAAAAGTTATTTTCTAAATAAGCCAATCTAAAATTGCATCATTATTATTTATTTTTCTTTAAAAAAAATTAATTACTTATTTATTTATATTCATATGAAAAATAGAAAAAAAAATTAATTACTTATCTATACATATTCATATGAAAAATACATGCTGATTGGGTATTAGGTTGTCTAAAAGAAAACCTACCACAAACTACTAAAAAAGATATATACGTCTTTGAGCATGCTTGCTACTTCATCTAAGACTTTGAGGTACAGTATTATAAACAAGAGTTTGAGTTCTATTATCTTGAGTACCAAGATAATTATTAAAGATAAAATTTAACACATGCACTAGAATAGAATGCATCTAAGAATCCGTTCTTGACAACCATGTCCACCACAATTAGGGTTGCTAGAGTACCTATCACAACCTTCGACTAGGCCTCTTCCTCTATTATCATTGCTTCAACCTCCTCTACTTCTACTACAATTCAAGTCTTCTTTTGCTCCAACACAACGATCTTTACGCCCCAAAATATGTGTGATAAGGGCACCATACTTAATGTTCAATTGGTCTAGCTTCTATAAATCTTCATTATCCTAGATTTCTTTGTCTTTAATATGACATGCAATGATTTCTTTGACATGCCAAGGAAGATCCATTGTTTTGGTGTATTTTGATTCTCTACTTCTGGACTAATTTGTATTAGGGATAAGTTTCCCATCCTCCACAACACTCATTGTGAATCTCCTCTTCATCCTTACCCTATTCTCCATAGCTTCCACTTCACCTCTCACCACCTTTGAGTAACAAGTGTGGTATGAGGCAATAATGGTCGCTATTGTGAAAACCTTCTTCCTCTTGAAAGAACTTCTTCCTCTTGAAAGAAGAACATTTTTTCATCTACCTTCTTCCCTTGTCTTGATAAGGTCTACCTTTGTGCTTGACACCAATAACTCTCATCTTCCCCATATCTAGGCCTTTATAGACTAACGTCATCTTGTTGTAATCCATGTATCTTGTCAGCTTTCACCTTGACATTTACAAACCTCCAATGCCACCAATTTTCCAAATAACTACCATCCACCCACACCTCTAATCTCGTATTCCTTCTCCACCAATTCATTGCAAAGACTTAGTTCTTATGATTTCTCCAATTCACCATCATAGTGTTAATGCCATTTGTGAGAGGTCACTCTCCATAATCTATTATAATTAACAAAATAATAATTGATAAAACCATTTACAATAAATAGAAATAACCATCAATGCAAAGATACCCATAACCATCTAACTTTATTTTAATCTTATACTCTCCTCTCTAACCAATAGCCATGCCAAAATTGGGTTCCTACGATCATTCCCTCTCCCAACACCATCCAAGAAATTGTCATTTATTTATCTTAGTTATATTGACTAAACCATTTTCCCATCTATATGATCGTTTAACTACATATCCACATACATGATTATTCTACCAAAATATTATTCCCAATTTTTAATACCTCTCCATATTTTGATAAACCCAAATATAAAATAAATATTTTAATATTAATATCCACAAGCATATAAATACCAGGGAAGAAGAAATCAAAAGATAGCTTCTAAACTCCACCATGTACGTTTCAAGAAAATATTCCATCTATCATATGCCATCTCACTGTAAAATTTACTATCAAAGTCATTGGTCTTCAGGAAATGTTCTTATTTATTTGCTTGTTAAGAAAATACCATACCAATGACAAATGTCAGTACGTATCAAAAGACCTTGAAGTGCAAGTACACACTAAAAACCTGGGAGAGGCACTTACATTCCATTGAATATGCAGAAAATACACGACCCCCATAATCTTCAACACTGATATATACCCACCCACAATAACCCGCTTTCTGTTCTATCTTCTAAGACTGTTTATGCATCTCCGCTTATAGAGTTATTTCCAGAATATGAATGCAACTATGTTTTAATGAATAAATGCAGGCAGATCGGCCTTGTAAATAGACACAGTGACAGTGGATGGTAGCGACAGTGGATCCACACTGCACTTATGCTCTTCAGTCTCCAACTCCTCTGGGTGGCTTCTCAGATAAGTGAAAAAATCGGAAGCTCCAGCAAATCCCATAGCACTACTGTTAGCCACAATGCCAGTCCCTTTTCCCAGCATTCCTCTCTCTTTCAGAAGAAGAAAATCTGATAAATAACACTGATTGGAGTGATCCATGAATATGAATTCAAGGTATGGAACTCTTTCTTCCTCTAAAAATCCATCCAGTTCTTCCAATTTGCCAGCCAGTGTTCCTTCTATCACCTTCACCTTCAATGACATCCCTGACAACAAATCGAAAAAAAAATTATAAGTTTATCATCCACTGCAATACATAATCATTTTCGTATTGCTATCTATAGGAAACATGATCTAAGGAAGGTTTTGAATTGATTTATTGATTTCACGGAGGATTACATTAAATATTTTTCGTCTGGATTGAAGTCGAATAAGTTTGACTAAAGTCTAAAACTTGCGGTGTTCTATGGGTTTTAAAGCATATTATGGATAGTCTGTGATGAACGAAAATGTATATGTAACAGCTCAGAACTCCCATGAATACAATTGAATTTGATTTAAGTTTATCTATGTTAAGTTATTAGCGATTGTAAAATGGCTCTATTTGCAATTACTTAAATACGATATGTTTTGAATGGATTGGTTCCAATTTAACACAGAAGTCTTATCTGATCCAATAACTCTCACTAAAGTCTGCATACTGTACTATAAATTCATTCGTAGTTGTAGTTGTTGTAAGTTAACTAATTAAAACTATGCTGTTTTCGTTTATTCAAACATATCAGCTAGTGTGAAATGGYTTATAATATGGCATCAAAAACTTTTTGAGTGATTGGACTTTCAGAGCCTTTTCACACTATTTAACAGTATTACTTAATTTAACAGTTCTTTTTAATTGCAGATTCTGTGTATTCAATGGACACTGAGTAAAGTTAATGGAAGTCAACAGTTTACTTTTATGAGGGTGGGGTTAGGCGGGGGATAATAGAGAAAATTATTCACTTTTATGAGGGTGGGGATAATACTTTTATGAGGGTGGGGTTAGGCGGGGGATAATAKAGAAAATTATTCAYTTTTATGAGGGTGGGGATAATAGAGAAAACTTTTTCYYTATTATYYTYTAAATAAAARAAATTCAACTTTGATTTAAMTKMAAATTATTTGAARRGTTGGAAYWKGAAATCAAAATGAAATAAGTTTGGATTTRAAATAAAATAAGGATTAAAAGTTTGTTAGAAAATTATTTCGAAATAGTTTAATAAGAAAAACAATGATAGAAAACAGTTCACAGGAATCAGCCAGAACTAATCTACCAAACTTGACCGTTTGACTTTTAAAAATCATGGGATTACATATATCTAAGAGGACTTTATAATCACATAAAAGGACTTTAAACCATTAAAAAGCGCTGCATTGCCATTCTGAAATATCAGCTTTATACAATTAAAATCTGTACTCAATTAATTGCATGAAATGTTTGAACAATCCTCAGTACTCAATTAATTGCATGAAATGTTTGAACAATCCAACAGAAAAGCCAACCATATTAGTAAAAAACATACATATGCTAATTGCTAAATCTATGAATGCAATACAGTATAAATCATAAATACAGTAAAGCAAGAGGGATCACAAAGCTTAATTGTGCTAAACCCTTTGTTGATAGTGGAAAAACATTCCCCAAATGCACTGTTAAACATTAAGTTTCAACCATTTAGTTATTTGACTTTTTCATTCACATGATCCTTGAACAAATTGTGAATTAACAGATCCATGAGCTAAATGAAAACAAACCAATATCAACTTGTTTTCATCTAAAGTGAGTGCAAAATGGCCCTTGGATAGATCAAACCATTTGAATTATATAAAACCTAAGAATTAGGGCCATGTAAGGACCAACCTTTCTAATTACTTAAGAAGACCAGGACCATAACTGAGAAGGCTTGACCTTTTAAGATTTTACTCATCCAGGACCAAAGGGTTGATTAGAACCAGAGTAGCCCACCGCATAGGCTCACAATCATAACACATGCTATCTGTTTTCCAATCGAATAAACGATGATGAACAATTTATTGAAGGTACTTTAACAAAGCTCAGAATTCATTTAGATGTAGTTCAACTTACCTTAACAGAACTGCTTAACTGTACGAAACATCAAAGTGCACATTGGCACGACAGAAAAAGAGATTTTTTTAATGCTACCCAGCTATCACTAGTTCAAACTTCAGTACCTCCTAGATATGGCTGAAGTACGGACAACTATATGCTGACCATATTTTCCAGATATATCTGTATCTGAAGGGAAAATATGGCCATTTGTCTGTCATCATGATTACAGCTACAGGAACTCTGGGATCTTGACTGGTTTCTCCTTGGCTGTTTTCGGGTTGTCTGTATACAATTTAGTCATTGTAAACTGACAAATTTGAACGCTTACTCTAAGGCCAAGATATAACCATATAGCTCAGTTCTAATTATACTTGCAGTGAAGATTCTCTCATATATTCATTGATTGGAGATTCTCTCATATATTCGATGATATAAACCAGCAAAGTCCTTTAAACACTAACTGAGTGAAAGACAGTAACTTGACAGACTGACTTCTATAAGGATTATAAAAGACTGGTATAAGCACTGATTATACTCACAGATAATCTCAAACCTTTATAGTTTTCCATTGAGATTCTTGTTGTCTATATGTAATCCATACAATTTCCAAGCATACCATCTCTAGACCTGTGTATAAGCCTTTAACATTACAAAGCATATGAGTTCTAATTACAATTAGATAGACATTCTCAGATCTTTCTACTATATTTTGATTTTGAGCTCATAAAGTTAGAGGCTCAAACTTACCTTCATGTTTAATAGGCCCGCGTTCTCACAATGGCTTTAAAGGTCCTCAAGATGACTATAACCATCTCTAAAAACGAAAAAGATAACTAAAAAACAATTCTTACCAGCATGCTCAATAATCTCTCTGGCAATACTACAGTTCTGTGGATTCATTTCTATAGAGACCAGCTTGCTGTCTGGCTTTGTCATCTTGGAGGCAATTCTGATGGCAGAATAACCACAGTAAGTTCCAAGCTCTAAGGCCACTTTGGGATCAAATCTCTGCACTGCACCATCCAGAACAGAGCTCTTCTGCTTTCCTATATTCATCAGCCAAGTATGGTGAGCATAACTTTCAATGGCACTCAGCACAGACTCTGCATTTCCCTTCTCTGCATTTTTTAAAACATAATTTAGCAGGACTGCTTCTCTGCCATCAGGGGATTGACCTGTCAACCTTGCCCTTTTGCTGCACAGAAATACAAAGTATGACCATAACCTTGACATGATTTGAGGAAACACCATTCTAACGCTTCTCGTGAATCCTACTCTCAAACACTTATATAGAAAACACAATATATCTCTAATTGGGTGAGTTGTATGAAGACGAATATATCAAAACCTTCGAAAGTTGATGGGCAATTGCAATAGATAGACACAACAGATGCTGGGAGCAATATATAATATAGGAGATCTTGGGATTTGTCACATGAAAAATATATTGTTCTGTGTACTGTTTAAGTTTTTAATTGATTTCTTTGTTGCAGAAAAGAGAAAAGGTGATCTACAGGAACAAGTTATTCTCTGCAGTTTGAAATTTTTTCTTTTTGAATTCGACGACCTACCAAGGTTTACTTATTCCCGTGGGCAAACAACCTGTTTTGATTCCTTAGAAATGAAGTTTGTGTCGCTTAGTTGTTGATGATTACTGATACGATGTATCCACCACGATGCAAGTATGTTCCAACCCAACAATGGCGATAGGTAAGCATGTTCCAACTGGTCAAGGAGTCGGTAATTCTAGTGGCTTTGCTTCTTACTATGAATTTGGTCGTGGAGTGGGACAGCAACCAGTTAAAATTTAAATTCATTTTATTGTATTAATAATAATAATAATAATTCATTTTTAAAGTTATTGTTAAGTTAGATATCAAATTGGTGTATGCCATCTTCTTTGTACAGGGATTTGATTGATAAAGTTTATGAACATATACATACTTTACTCTTTTTGGATTTGAACTTATAAATTTTTAAGAAGAAACATACATATGTTCTTAACCATTAGACCAGTACAAATACAGAACTTGAAATGTGTACTACCATAATTTTCTATAAAAATAGAACGGTTCATTCCAATTGAAGGTTGAAACAACTACATGCACCTACACAAGTAAAGTGGACGTAATGCCTTAAAGAGACGGTGAGAGAATTATTAAAGTACAATCTAGTCATAAAGAATATTTGAATTTGTTATAAGGTCAATCAACCTTGTTTTTTTTAATGTCATAAAGTAAAAGTGTCCTTTAACGATCGCAGCAGATTTGACATATGTGAAAGTGCAAGAGGCGAGACAAAAGTTGATGCTACACATTTCAAAGTGTAAGAAGCGAGACAAGAATGGATGCTAATTGTCTTCATTTGTTCTTCTATGCATAGTGCAAAGGCCCCTTTATATATAAAAATTTTAAGCAGTGACATACAAGTAATCTTACTCTTGGAAATGCATTGAGATGACAAGACTTTCCTTGTAAGACACTATTATTCTTAGGCGACCGACATACATTAATCATTGAAGGCTAAGTATTGGATTTCTTTTTTAGGATTTTTACCATGGAGGGAAGGGGGCGTGCTCGTTAAATTGCCATAATAATATTCCCATACCTTGTGCATGTATAAAGTGAAGTGGGAAGTAGTGTGTGATATCTTTGGTGTTTTAGAAAAGAGGATTAAGAAATTATGGTTCAAGTAAAAGCTCATCATCAAACCGTTAAGGAAGTTGAAGATTGTGTCTTTGATTATTTATGGTAGTGTTAGATTCAAATTGCACAATGATTGGGATTTGACAACTCTTTTCTCTCCTTTTTGACTAGTGGATATGACGAACTATATTTTATGGTGATTGACTAAGAAGACATTGATAGAAAGCCAAGATGAAGAACAACCACAATTAGTGGCAATTGATGCCAATGCCTACTAGCTAAAACATGACTATCTTTACCATGGGGAAATTTGTTTGCCAACCATAATCCAAGACAGACAAGGAAAAGAAACAAACATTAAAATACAATGCTCATAAAGGTAGTCAACCATACTAGTTTTTTTTTGTTTACCGACAAGGAAAATATTTTCTTGGCAATGAAGAGCAAATTCCCAATAGTGGTTTATGAGTAGTATGTCCTTCAAAAATTGGTTTTGGAGGATGACCTTTTTCTAAAGTACAACCACTTTGTACACAACTCTGATGTAATTATCTCAAAGAACAGTAACTAAGATGCAATAACTAGTTTTCAACTTCAACAATTCTTACATAAACCTAAATTCCCAACTATATGTTGTGTTCACTTTGTTATACAAAAAAGTGTGCCTAACTGCGACTATGACCTTTACATCGAGTGTTTTCATAATGGGAAAATTCAACTTCTTACAAGATGCAAAATTTTACACAGAAATAGACTGTCAATCATGTCAAACAACCTACAAAAGTAGTTGGGCAGTAGAAACTTCTCCTTCACCATGTTGCATCACATGGTCAATTATGATGGTGATACCAACATAAAACTATAGAGCAATGAGAAAAATATAACCATGGTTAGGCATGGGCTTAAATAGAACCTGTTACAATCTAAATTGACTTCGTCAAAATTTAGTAGAACCGTTATCTTTAGAAGAATTGCTATCTTTAGCGAGCTCCAATTTAACCGGACCGGCCTTTAAATCCTTCACAAAATAAGTGTTTATTCCTTTTGGTGACCGATGGTCTGGTCTCCCAATGGTCCAGTGGTCTCGGTGGCAAGCTATAGAGCAGAAAGGGTTTAAGATTTTATTTCCCTGTGGGCGGTGGTGGTCTGGTGTCTCGATGATTCGGTTATCTAGTGATTTGATCTCTCGGTGGTCTGATTCCCTAATCCCTAGTGATCTTAAATCTCCCAATGATATTTGTTGATATTTCTCAAGGCATAGGAAGCAAAAAAAAACACGCCAAGTGTTAATACCATGCGCTAAACCACAAGAAAAATGCCAAGTCATAAGATGAGCAAGCCCATGCAAGCACCCACGGTGGAGAGTGTTGTGCACAATGCATTAATATAATTTGACAACATTGATGAATATAATCTTCAAAGTATTCTTTTCTACTTGAATATGGGATAATCCTACAAACAATTTGTTGAGGTTGGATAATCAAATCTGGGCCATCACTTGGTGTCGTGAGAAAAAGGCTAGTCATCAATGTTTTGTGGATGGATTTCATGCACTACCTTGCAGTTGTTTTTACATCATAGCTTAGGGTTTAAATATTTGGGTGAAGGTCAATTTTCTTACCATATTTCTTACCATATTTGAGATAGCTCTTTTTTTTTTTTTGTCTTCTGGTGTGATTGAGTACAAATATTGGTTATACAATTGAGCATGATGTGGCACTTAACAAGTAGGTTTTGAATCTTATCAATATGCCCATGGTGTCAACAATCGAGCTTGAATGTTGGACACAATCCAACGACATCGACTTGTTTCTATAATTAACGATATTGAATGATAAAATACAATTATAGACATATTTGCAAAAGATCATCGAGATAGCAAATAGATGAAAACAAAACTTATTTCTTGGGTGATATGGGACATCACATCAATGAAAGGTATTGAGCTATCCAAAGAAAATAGTTGCTCAAATCAAGGCATGAAGGCAACATTTGATGAGGATAAAGGTAGCAACTAAAGACCTCTTGAAGGGGGGTTAGAGGTTTGTAGTTTTGGCACCAAGGAGGACTATCATTTGTAATGAGTCTGAGAGGATATTAATTGTAAATTTTTTAGTTCGAAGGAATCGTCCATGGATTCACTTCTCATTTCTATAGAGCCTTGTTCTCTTTCTATTTTTTGTATTAAGCTTCATTAAATTAATCTATGTTCTATATTCTATTTTTGTAATTTGCAGTGAGATCAATATATTTTTGAGACAACAATTTGGTACAACCTCCGCTATTGTTATATATGTTTTTTATTGATTTGATGATCATGTCATATTCAATAGATACATATTCATACACCTATAAGTTACTTGTATAAGTGTTATGTTGTTGGATTCATGGTTTATTCCCATATCATGCACTTATCAATTGTTGGATTCATTTAAATGCCCAATAAATCATATTTTCTTCATCTCAACCTCACAGGGATTTCCTTACTCATTGGGAGGTCTAAGATAAGATATTCTTCTCTTTTATTCCACCTATCATTACCAGCTATTGTGCTCCGTTGAATGAGACCCTGTGCCCAATGGAAATGCCTTTAGTCTGAGAGGTTTATAGTCTTTTTATTTAGTATGTTATCATTATTATCCTCAACCCTATTTATCATTTTCTTTGAAATTTAAGTATGGCATCATGAGATCAATATTGAATATATGTTTCTTAGTAATAGTGGGAAGCCAGTTGCCTTAAATATGATGAGGGAGCCCCCTTTGGTCTAAGAGACAACTTGTGGTCTGAAGTAGGTTTTCATATGTCTTGGCATAGTTCCTAAGCAACCAGGAACATCTCAAGTTACAACAGAATGCTTGAACAATATTATTATCATAACACAATTGTAATGAACCCTGCATGTTGAACCCATTTAAATTTTTTCTTTTAG
>JZKD02S1400405.1:497166-510107 GCA_000966675.3 Picea glauca
TGTATGATTTATATTGGATGGGAGGGACAAATCGCTCCCATAAATCTCCTTGCTCTTTGGAAATCGGGTGAACAAAAGATTAAAGATGGTAAATGCCCATACTATGAAATTGGGGACGAATTAAACTTTAAATATTGATTTAAACCAAATGGGAGGGCGAATTTCTACTGGAAACTCCCATATTTCTTGGAATTGGGCGAATGAAATCTTGAAGCTCCAATTTTCACGGGCTAAATTTCGTTTTTCTTCTCTCTCCCTCCTAGAAACCTGGGCTAAACCTACATAYGTTTTTTCTWTTAAAATAAACTATGGGCGAATGAAAAAAGTTTAAAAAAACCATTATAATACAAAAAAATCGCCCAACAAAAATTTGGAGGCCCCTTAATTTCGCCCATGGGCGAAATTTCGCCCCTAAAATCATCCTTGCCCAAAATAATTTTTCTCATTGACACGTCATGTAGAAAAATTTGTTTCTTTGTCGATATGGCCTATATCAGCCACAAAATACCTTCCTTTGTCGACACTATCTATATCAACCACCAAAAACGTTTTGACACTCGATCATTTTTCTGTGCTTTTGAGCTCACAACCATCACGACGAATTCATAACCCAAAAACTCAGCATCTTGGGCCAAACACGGTCCCTCCAAGATACATTTGAACACTTAATCAACCAATTTGACCTCTACATCAAGAAATCCCAACACAAATTAGAATTAGGGGAATTTTGACCTCATATCCTTTCTGCTAGGTGAATGCAAATTCTACCCCAAACACCTTGTGTGAATACCATGTATTTGACCATTTTGGTCTCCATTACCAAACCCATTTGTTGAGTTCATATTCTTGACATACCCATTTTGATTTCTGATTAAAATATGCCCAACAATTAGGGATTTTGCTTGATTCTACAAATTTTCCCCAACTAAAACACAGGTAGAAACTCTATGTGTGTTGTAGTAGACCGCTACAATCCCAATGTTGAAACCAAAGCTATGATACCACTTGTAAAAGTTCCAAGCACCTATACCCATTTAATTTTTTTTCTTTGACATAATAAAGTTAACAACATGTAGCATGTTAATGTATTCATGCCTCTAACAATAATTATAAAAACATGAATACAACCATTCAAGGAAACACAATGGCATTCAATATATTCATTTACATAATGAAATAAACATGATAAAGATAACATAAAATTTATATTTAAATACATGAACCAATTGGTTGCATACAAGGGATGTTTCTCCTAGACATAGGTTCTATTGTTCCATTCTCCACATTCAGTAGCCTAAAAACCCATGTTCTACTCCAATAGCAGTTCCAATCCACCAATTCTCTCCCCCTCAACCTACATAACCCAAGGAATGGGATCCCCCTTCTCTGCCATGTAGTCCCTCGAGCCCTTCCACTTTCCTTCGGGGCTCTAATACATGGTTGGATAAAAAATATCATAGCTAGGGACTACAAGAACTCTCAACTATAATTTGGAGTGCTCACAGTAGCCTTCTCAAGGCTCTTCATCCATTTCCTCAATAGGAAATCCAATAATGTAGATTTTAACCTTGTACAATTAATTATTGCAGATAATTCTTAGTAAAAATAGAAAATATGTAATGGCACACACACACATTACATAGATATTTTACCGTGGAAAATTGTTGATATCATTTCCCGCTTCCAAAATTTCCCTCCCCTTTTCTATTTTCCCAAATGATTTTCTCCCTTTATTTTCCCTCTTCTATATTTACCCATTTTCCCCTTTCCTTTTTTTCCCCTTCTACTTTCCCTTTCTCGTTCTATACTTAGTCATTTTTTCAGAATCACGGGTTCCCGGGTTGGCGGACTTGTAGATCCTCATCTCCATCCATGCCCTCACATCACGAGTTTGACCAACCTCTGCGCTATCCTATACTTAGACGATTTTGCAATCATGGGTTCCTATATTGGCGGGGTCGAATTCTCATACCCCATGTTCCATGATATACATTTTGCATCCAAAAATTTTGCAATCTACATTTTGACCCCCAGACTCCCCAAACTTCCAAGTCTCATTCCTCCCACAATGAGTTCATCTGACCTTCGCGTTATCCTATACTTAGTTGATTTTGAACCTTTTACAGTCGTGTGTTCCTAGGTTCCCTAGTTCACAAAAGTCTCAAATCCTATTTCACTCCCTTCTGTCCCTGCCACCCTCGTGCTCTTCCCAATGCACATTTAGTATTCTTTGAATGCTAACAAATCATCATGCAGGTTCATAAATATTTTCATTAAGAAGAGAAGGGCTCGAGGATATCTCCTATAAAATGCATTAAACCAAGATTTACAAAGGATTATATTATCCCTCTCAAACATTCATTTTAAACATTATCTAGAGAAAAGGAATGTTTTCATCAACTTATGGAAGCAACTTGACAACAATTTTGTGGATATGCATTGAACATTTTCGGGTGTCAAGACCAGATCTTTCAGTGGTCCAGAGCATATTCTTACTACTCATCCCCTTCTGCCCAAAAGGAAGTAATCTGAATGTCTGGAATTGTGCACATAGATTGTGTCTTGAAAGTCTTTGAATGTAAGGAGTTGGTTGCCTAGTGTGTCGAGAGATATATTCCAAGCTAGCGGATCATTCAATTTCGGGATCATTCCCCTGTCTCTCTATCGCCTTAAATATTCCGTAAGATGTTGAGACTTCCCGAGCCAACGCTTACCTTCAAGGGAGAAGATTGCAGATAATTATTAAAGAAGCATGACAATGGGTTGGACCTCTTACCTGAGTTCTTGGAGAACCCAGCAGCCATCCCCGAGGAAATCACAAGATTGTAGGTTAGTTCATTCAAAAATACTTTCCAGGAAATTGCTTATCTTTTCATGAGGATAACAGGACAAGAAACTACAACCAACATTTCCTGTATGATTCTTTACATTTTATACTTTACGGTCAAGGAACAAGCGATATTCGATTGGGGCAAGTTGATTTCCAATGAAATCTCTTCCCAATTGTCACAATACAAGAAGGACAAGAAATTCTTTATGTCATCTTATTTGGTTTTTGTGATAACACATTGATGTCATTTTCCGAGATTATCTATGTATAAGAAGGAAAAATGTGAATTTGACCCAATAACCTTCTGGTATCAAACATTATGGAGGCACAAATCCTCCCAACATTTTTATGAAGTTTTTAATGATTGTGTCTCAGTTTTTAAAGGATTTCTGTTTAGAAAAGACACTCCCTGGATGTTGGACTAGGAGAGTAAGTTCTTAGATAGGAAAGGGACACTGGAACAAAGGGAGAATTACAATGTCAAAAGGATTTTTGGTTCCAAGGAAAATCCTTCCTTCCTTCCATGCCATATATCTGACAAAATGTTTGTTACTGAAATAGCAAGGAAGTACAACTGTTGGTTTCAGTTTTTCCATGAAAAGAGAAAAAATAAATTCATAACTATTCCTTGCAAATTTGGGGACTGCATATTCAGAAATATGAACAAGATTGATGAATTTGCAGGCCATTTCCACATCCTAAATCTAAGATTTGTTGAAAGGGTAAAAGGGTTCGACCCTAGCAGAATTTCTGTAGAACATCTACTGGAAATTGGATTCAACAATTCTTTTATTAATGATATTCTAAATGAATATGGAGATAATGACTCAGGAACTCCTTCTCGTAACACCGGTGACCTAGAAACAATACTCAACACCAATGAGTTGTACAAACAAAAAGAAAAAGGTCCTGGTGAGAAGAGTGCTCAATCCCCAAATGTCACTCTAAATAGTACAACATCTCCGAGCAGTTCTCCAACAACCCACCAAATTAACAAAGTGACCCATAGTTCTTTAGGCGAATGAGGAGATAAGAACCCTCCTTCGAGAAAAATTGAAAGTTCCCATAAAATTCCTTTGAGGAAGAAAATAAAAAGCATTGTGCAAGAAGAGGAGGGACCTCTCCCTCGAGGATATGGAACTCAAGATTGACATCGAAAAGTTGTTCCCCAACATTGATCAGCCAGAGGACATGGCTCACCATAATCCTCCAATGGAAATAATTGAGAGTGATACCTTTGATGAAGAAGAGTCTTTTGTATTTCAGAGCGTTGTTTTTTACAACGAGTCCAAAAATTTTATTATTGAGAAAAGAGATGTAAATAATAAAAAAGGGAAATCTTGTTTAGAGGTTAACCTACGGAACATGCGGCCTTCCCGAATATCCAAAATTCACCAAGCAACTAGGGATTCTCTAGACGATTCTATTGGAGGCCTTGAATCGGAGAAGGCCAAGTTAAAGGAAAGACTCAAATAATTGGAAGAATATTTGATGCCTCTTCTATTACTTGCTAGTCCTTTAGCAATAATTGGTCCTACTACACCTGCAGCAAAACTGAAAGAATATTTAAGCATCAGCTAGGGGCTATGTGGATAAGAACATTAAGAAAAGAATGGAATTAATTACAGAGGCTTGGGATATGTCAAAGAACATGGCCTCTTTTGGAACGAGGGCACACGCCTTCCATGAATATTTGCGTGCATATTTAAAAAATGAAGAAGGTTTTTACCTTGACGTGGTCATACCCTTTGGTTTTAAAGTTACCAATATGATAGAGTTGAGAAGAAGGGAGGAGGATCTCCCTTCTCCAAACCGGATAAAACAACTGAACACATGCTGGAAGGAAAAGGTTAAAAACTTGAATATCAATGTCCAAGCATGCAGCCAAGCCATAACAAGGAGAGAAGAATTATTCAAAAGGCTAACTGAAATAGACCTAGCTAGAAGCACCAATGAGGTCCAAGACCCCAAATTGATTCTCAAATCATTCTTAATGAAGCAAGACTTTGACGAACAAGTTGAGATCTTTAAAGGGTTGTCATTTGAAAAGTTCTATGGCACTCTTGAATATAATGAAGATGACGTGGAGAACTGGCTAGTGGATTATTCAAAAAAAAATCAAGATATTGAAGAAGATTTGCATAATATTTCCATTGATCTAAGGGACTTTGAGGAAAATCTTTGCAATGTAAAAATTTGGCATGAAATCAATGTGGCACCAATGAGAAGCTATATTGAAGAGTGGTTTAACAAATCTATCGACAATCTAACTGATGAAGGGGAAAAGGAAATTGAGACGGTTCCTGTGACCGTTGATGAAAGAAATAAAAGGACATCAGCAAGAAAGTGACAAATGGGAGATACCATCATAGTAAGTTCATACAGATCACATCCTTCTTTATTTATCGAGTTCTTCATCCAATAACTCTACCTCTTTAAATATAAAGGTTTAACCAAAGACTGACAATTTCCTTTTTCTTCTTACCAGGTCTTGTTGTCTCCCATTGCCCACTTTCTTCCTTCTACAAACTTCATTCTTATATATTTTTTCTTTATGGACCGCGGGAGCCCCAATCCCATTCTTTATGAAAAACACATTTAAAATTTTGGAGAATATGTAATGAACTATATATTTTTTAGAAATTCTAAGAGAGATATTTTGGGAACAGTCTCGACTGTAATGTGTAACCTAGTTTTCTGAATATAAAGTATTTTAGGTTGATCTATCATTATCTTTATTTGATTTTCCCATGTATCACTCTATCAAAGTTCTCTTATGCATGCGGATCATTTTATTTTATTTTTTATGTGATCATAAATCTTTATCTCTACTATGATGTATGTGAGGAAATTTTTTTTATTTTCTTTAAATGTGTGAATGTGTGTGGTTTCTGGTCCATTCTCAGGAACTTGCTTTAAAATAAAATAAAACATTTTTTGTTTTTATATTTTTACTTTATTTTGATTACCATGAAGAACTTCTATAAAATTCCCATATTTTGAAGACCTCGAGTCCCATGAAAATCATAACAGAGGAGTACCACCTCTATAAAAATGCAGGGGGATTTGTATCCTCATGATGTTGTCGTTTCGGTCCTAACAGATTCAAGTGTCAACATTTTTTGTGACCATAGTGGGGACATGAACTGAAAATTTGGATCCTGGCCCAGCTTTTGTGAAAGAATATATGACTTTACCCAAGGGTAATTAGCCCATTTAGAAATTGGATTGAATAATCAATGAATCATTTTACACCAGTTGTATAATCTGGTAATAACAACAGCCCAGAATCGAGAAGAGATAGAAATGTCTTGGCATATCTTAGTCCAAGAAGAAGAAATATAAACCCTCTGAAGACAAAGGAGAGAAGAAAGACAAGATCAAAGAAATCCAAGTCTAGCTAGAGCAGCACAAGAACAAGGTCAAGATTGAAGCTGGACAAACACAAGGGACCCATTACCAGAAGTAAAAGTAAGCAACTCTTTGTCCTTAGAAGTGAAGACTCTATCCATGAAGTCTCCTCAGACATGGTAGCAAGAGACGAACAACCCCGAGACGAGAATCATGAGGAGAGACAAGGAGATGGAAGAGATGTCGCAAGAAATCAAGGAATCCTAGGGTTTGGAAATATAAGGAGGGTAAGAGATTCCCCTCTTAATATTATAGATGAACAACATGAGTTCCCTTTTCTCCCTAAGGGAACCTTAAAAGAATTTTCTGGAGACAGAACAATTGATGCAAAGAGGAATCTGCACTTATTTCTTGACGTTTGTGACTTTCACCAAGTTGAATATGACGACGTCATGGTGAGGTTGTTTCTACAAACCTTATCAGAAAGAGATTATGAATGGTATACAATATTTCCCATTAGATCCATTCGCTAATTTAACGACCTAAAAGTTATGTTCCTAACCATGTTTTCCCATCCAATTTCTTACCATACCCTCCTCATAGGCTTCACCCAGATTGGGTTGAGGAAGAACGAAAGGATATGAGGTTTTAACCTAGGGTTCAATAAGACCTTGAGTAGAATTACAAAAGATAAAAGACCAAATGACCCGATCATTCTCGGTTTTTATAAGAATGCAATGACCCCAAATGTAAAATATGCCATCAAAACATCCCAAATAGATAATTTGGAGTAGGCAATGACTAAGGCCACTGAGATGGAAGAAATTATGATTCAGATGGGTGTCGACCCCAAAATTATATTGGGAAGATTACAAAGGAAGATGGGGGGATTAAATATTGATAATCAAGGAGCTTCCAGCCCAAGAAAGAATGAAGAATTAAAACCTCGAGAGGCTTAGAATAAAATGGCGGGAGGATAATTTTTTAAAGGAACCATACCTGACGTAAAGGTTGACCCTATGGCGGCACAAGAAACAAACCAAAGAATTGAAATTGCACATATGAATAGAAACTTCAAACAAATGAAAAACAAGATAACCAAACTAAGAAGGGGAGATAATTACATGTCAAACCTAAGAATTCCAATTCCCGAGCAAAGGAGGAACCCTCCCCCTGAAAACAGAGTGAGGTTTGAGGATACTAATAACCCATAGAGACCAAGGGTTCCCCGACAACCTATTCCAAACATGGTTGTTCTGGATGATGTCTATGACGAACAATTAATTGCGCAAGAAAATTATTACTTACCTAATGAAAGCTCTAAAATTGTGCATATAGATGGATGCGAGATGTCCATGTATATATTTGGAGAGGGGGACAATGATCCTAACTTGCAATAAAACATTGCCTAGAAAAGAGGGTTTGTAAATAGACCAAATAATAAAGGCGACTCTGATAAGGAAAAACAAAAGAAAAAGAAAAATAAAAAACAAATGAAAAAGTGTCAAATGAGAAAGTGATGGATGGAAATGGAAGAAGGCAACACATGGCATCAAGCTCCACTCAAATGATGTATAATGGTGTGGAGGACCTAAGTAAATTAAGGGTAAATCTTCCTTTTACAGAAGTGGTAAATATTCCTTAGTAGAGACAGAACATCTTGAAGTTGTTGGATGATCCATCGAAAAGAACTGAAGTTGTCGTTACCAGTCTAAAACAGAGCCAAATCCTGTCAACTTCTAAGCTGAGAGGTAAAATTCTGCTCTTCTACATTTCAATTAAAAATCATGATGTTGCATTACATAATTGTTTAGTTTACATTGGCGCGAAAAATAATATAATGCCGCTTACGATCATGGAGGCATTGGGCATGAGTTGCACTAAGTATTATCAAACCGGTGAGAGAATATATGCAATTGATTCTAGAAAAGTTCCAACGTATGGATAAATAAAGGACTTTTATTCTTGGATTACAACAGCCCCCCATATCATTACAATTTTCAATATTATTGTGGTGGACCTTCCTCCAATATATGGGGTTGTGTTGGGAAGAGACTGGACATCCATGATCGATGGATATATAATGAACGATGGAAGTTGTATGATGCTACCAGGAAAGGAGGGAGTGATGATTAAACACCTCACGATCCCAAAAAACCCTTCTCCTTCAAGATGAAGGACAACGAATTAATGGAAGATTATATAGATGTCGGGATTGAAAACTATGTTATCCTAGACATGGAGCACAACAGAATCCTAGAACGAGTTCAAGGCTTGGGGGGCCAAGAATGTTTGTTTGAAGGCTACTCGAGGATTTGATTCGATGGATCCTGTTCTAAATCTGGGAACGGAGTTGGAATTATTATTTTGAGTCCAAATAAGGTTGTGCATCCCCACACTGTGAGGATGGAGTTTCCATGCACAAATAAAGAGGAAGAATATGAAGCTATGATCCAGGGGATGATCCTTTCACAGGAAATGAAAATATAACATCTCGTTGTGACTGTAAACTTAGAGTTGGTCATCAATTAGGTTACCCAAAGGTATAAAATCAAAAAGGAAAAACTCAAGCTCTATTTCAAAAGAGTTAACGAATTGATGGGATTTTCCAGCTCCTTCAACATTTCTTTCATTACAAGGGACAAGAATCACAAGTCTGATTCACTAGCCTTGGCGGCCTCATTATCAAACCCAAATGATGCCCAAAGCAAAACATCTTTCCAAGTAGAAAGATCTTTTAGACCATCCATGTCTGATAATGTTGAGTACTTACAAGTGTTTGAGAACGATGAACAGTTGGAAAACTTTTTGTTAAACGATGATGATGAAGAAGATGATAGCTCGTCTGTCATCTAAAAATACTATATAAAAGTTGAATCTTTGTTTACAAAAGACGATCATGCCAAGAATATCCTTTAAGAAGTTTCAGTTCGAAAGGTGCAAGAAACAAGAAAAGTCGATATTGGAACGGACAAGTCCCCGAAATATGTCAACTTGGGAGTTGATTGCGCCACTGAAGAGTTTGATCAATATGTTTCCTTATTAAAATAATATATTGATGTGTTCGATTGGACCTATGATGATTTGAAAGCCTATGATAAAACTATATTCCAGCATATCATTCCTCTGAGGGAAGAAGAGAAACCAGTGAAACAAAAAATAAGGATGATGAATCCCAAGCTAAAAACTCTGGTAATAATCGAATTGGAGAAGTTGAAGAAGGAAGAGATAATTTATCCCATCATACATTCATACTAGATTTCAAATCCAGTAATTGTAAGGAAAAATACCGAGGAAATCCAGATGTGTGTTGACTTCAGAGATCTTAACAAAGAAAGAATAAAATATAATTTCCCTTTGCCTAACATGGATTTTCATCTACATCAAGTTAGTGGATCGGCTTGCATGTCCATGTTGGATGGTTTCTTGGGATATAACCAGGTTTTGGTGGTTGAGGAAGATAGAGAAAAGACAACATTTATCACAGCATGGGAGACATATGCATATGCTAGAATGCCCTTCGGTTTGAAGAATGTTGGAGCCACATTCCAAAGGGACATGGATCATGCATTCAATGGGTTGATAAGAAAGTTTATGGAAGACTATCAAGATGACTTTATGGTGCATTCAAACAAAAGGGAGGATCATATCCATCATTTAAGAAAGGTTTTTGAAAGATGTAGATTGTATGACGTTTCTCTGAATCCAAAGAAATGCTTGTTCGTTGTGACTCTAGGAAAGTTTTTGGGCCATATTGTATTCAAGGAAGGGATTTACATAGATCCTTAAAGACTTAAAGAAATAAACAAGCTCAACCCCCCAACATACAAGAAGGGATTCTAGTCATTCTTTGGAAAAACAATTTTGTGTGAAGATTTGTTCTTGACTACACAAGCATCATAAAGTTGATCAATCTGTTGTTGAAAAATGAAAAGAGATTCAAATGGACAGTAGATACTCAGGAAGCATTCAAAAATATCAAAGGAGAAATCACCACCGCTCCTAACCTCATCAGTCCAGACTTCCAAAGAGACTTCATCATCTATTCATTTTCTATAGAGGCAGTTGTTGCATCTGTTCTCACTCAGAAAAATAGCAACAGAGAAGAACTTCCAATAATTTTTATGAGAAAAACCCTGCACGACTATGAGTTGAGGTATTCATAACTCGAGAAACAAGCCTTGGCTCTTGTAAAAGTAGTCGCACACTTTTGGACGTATGATCCGGATTATTTTCGGCACGAAATGAGATCAGAGATATAATAAAGAAATGTGCAGAGATATCACAGATATTCAATAATATAGCAGAAATGTATCAGAGATGCAACCATAAACACAGATATACAATATTACATGATTTCTATTAATGAAATAAATGTACAGAGACTGTAAAAATACAGAGTGAAAGACTCGCTAAAATGGTGGCAGCTTATCTGTGAGAAGAGATGTGACAGCTACTCACATTCGCAAGAAGATGATTACAATGAGGCTCTAAAGGCCTTTTTCCAATCAAATGGAATGCCAAAATTCCTAGACATCCAAAAACCTAACACTAGGAGATGAAGCGCCAAAAGTCATGCGGGCCCCGTTTGGGTAAGTTAATACATCAACTTCCTGGGGTCATAACTTTTGCATACGATCTCCGTTTTAGGCGTATGATAGCTCGTTGGAAAGGTATCATCAAGGATATTAATTTTGGGGGATCAATTATGCCTTTGACTATCATTGAGAACCTCAATATCGAAAAAAATTCATTTAGGCCCTCAAAATGGCCCCGGAAGTTAAAACCTGCTAAAAATAGTAAATTGCCAAAATTACCAGAAAGTTGTTTTGAGCCATTTGGAAAAGGTGGGTGGCCACCAATATCCACCTGGATCAATCCTCCCTCCTTAGGAAGAAATGGTCTCCATTGCATTGAGTTTCCGTGGGAGGGGGAAAAGTGTTTGTTGAATCTTCATCTTGGTGAGCTGCTTGTCTTGTTGGAGACATCGTGCTGCTCAGCTTGTGGAAATCTGTCATGAACCTGTTGAGGTTGAGGATATTCAGCAAGTCAAGATACATGAGAGGACGATGTGCAAAAGGAATCTCTTCACTTTGCTGCAGCCTTGTCGACCTTCTTCTGTTGGATAGAAGGTGCTTGGGGCAAGGTTGTAGTGGTTGTAGTGTCCTTTTGTTCTCCTTTTGAACAAATTGTGAAGAAGCTGAATTTTGTAGTATGAGATACTACCTTACAGGACTTTTTAGGTGGAACAATATTTGGAGCTACCTTTGGTATTCTGTAGAGATGACCCCCCAAAGTAACAATGACACTATGGGGTCAAGACTCATAAACAGCATGGGGTCTCCACATATATGGTTGGCCCAAGAGAACATCACATACATCCAGTGGGGCAACATCACATAATACCTCATCCTTGAAGGGTTGGATGCCGTATGACAATCGACATTGTTGGTTGACATGGAGATCTCATCCTTGATGAAGCCACCCGATGTTGTATGGTTGCAGGTGTGGTGTTTTCGACAATCCCAACTGTTTGACGACCTCTGCTGAGATGAGGTTATTATGGCTTCCACTATCAACAATAAAATGCAGTGGGGTCCCCTTCACCCACATCCGTGACTGAAAAAGGTGCTCCCCCTCTTCAGGATCTGTTGGTTCTTCTGGTTGAATTGTTGCGGTCGCGACAATGGCAGTGGGGTCTGCGTCAATGATCTGCCCTTTACCATTCTTTTTAGAATCAGATTTTGAATCAGGGTTTGGCTCTTTGTCTTTGATCTCAGCCACCAATGACTTTTTTGAGCGACATTCATCAGTGTTGTGCCAGGGGATTTTGTGGAACTCGCACCATTTTCCGGTGTCCTTCTTTGTCTTCCCGTGACCCTTCTTTTCCGGTGTCTTGGACTAGCTTTCGGGAGACTGTTTGTTCGGACCGTCTTTTTCATACTTCATTTGTTGTGGATTTGCAGACCCAAACTCCCAATGTTTCTGGTGCTTAAATTTATGCTCGATTTTAACAACATATCGATAAGCAGCATCGAGTGATGAGATGTCCAGAAAATCCATTTCAATCTGGATGTATCTATGTAGAGCCCCACGGTATTTCAGAACCAAATGTCACTCGGAGTCTTTGATACCCAGCTTGTTGTGCAAGGTATGGAAGGTATTAGTGAAATTTGGAACTTCTTGGCCCCTCTCTTGCCACAGTGTGGTCCATCTCATGTACTGGTCCTCATAGTTGCCAACAGGGTAATACTGTTCCTTTACCGCATTCACAAAAAAATCCCAAGTGGGATCGGCCCCGTATATGCTAGACTCCTCTGTGGAAATTTTCTCCTAGTAAGTTTACCACCAATGTTTGACATGAGGGAGATATTTAAGGAGTGCGAAGGTGATATTTTCTTTGTCAAAAAAATTGTGAACAGAGAAATAACCTTCTAGTAGAGTTAACCATTTTTCTAGGGCTTCTGCATCTATCTGTCCTTCAAATACAGGAATATCAAAATTAACTTGTACCTCAAAAGGTTGTTGGGTAAGAGGGGGGGCCGCTAGGCCCCCCCTCGAGGGGTGCAGGGGGGTGGAGCCCCCTGCACGGGGGTTTGGGGGCAGCGCCCCCGAAATTTTTTTTTTGGGTCGACATATTTTCGTCGGTTTCGGGCCGACATATTATCGCCGGGCCGACATATTTCCGGGACGACATATTTCTGGGACCACATGATATTAGGTGGTTTTCGGCACATGGTTTTTGCCGATGGTTTTCTAT
>JZKD02S1400405.1:519303-531565 GCA_000966675.3 Picea glauca
TGGTAAACATAGTAACTTCTCCTAGGATTCCGCACAGGTGACTGCAAGGCAATTCCTTCTACAAGGAAGGTTCCTTGTGGTACCTACAACAAACATTCAATCTTCACTTCATTGATTCGGGAGGGTATTTTCCTACAGGCTCTTACTTGCACCTTGGAGGATCATTGCGTGAAGGTTATTGTAATTGTTGCTCGTTTATTCATTGACGACCCCATCTCATGTCTCCAAAAGATCCTTACTTCCTTTATCCATGTCATAAGGGAGTTGTTTTCTTTCTCTTATCTTGTAGGGACTTTGGTAGTTTGTGCTCTTCGATGTTTAGCATACCCTAGGTTGAATTTTCATCCATGGAAACAATTCCTGAGGCTACCAACCAAGGGGAACCTTATGCTTTTCCCTGTTTTGAAAATGTTTTTCCTCCCTACATCGCCACATTGACTCTATCTAATTTCACTGTGGAGTTACCAGAATGGTTTTTTTTCCATTCCCGTGGTCTCGAATTCCCCTATTGCTACCCAGCAAGCTCTCCACCTCAATAACATCAACCTCCTCTTGACCCTTTTCCTTCTTCACCCATTGTATCTTATTCCCTTTCTTCTTCTTCGCCTAGTGAAAACCTTGATGCTAGTAACCAGGAGGCTAACAAGAAGGAAAAAAGGAAGAACAGGAAGAAGAAAAGTAAGAAAGGGGTTAATCAACCATCCACTACCAGGAGTGTTGATAATTTTGAAAATCCTACCAACATAGGTCGAAAGCCCAAATTCCCTTGCAAGATTTGTAAGGGTGACCAACTTCTTAACCATTTCCCTAGTATTCCTAAGGTCTTAGAGGTGTGGTCCATGAGTTCTCAACAAACCATTCCCCCAGTCACTACAAGTCATGCTGGTGACAAACTATCAACCAGTGATTATATGGTTGGGGGAAAAAAGGTAAAGTTAGGATTCCTTGCCAGTTATGCAAGGAAATTCACCTCACATACTTTTTGCCTCATATGGATGAAGCTTCAAAATTGTTGGAATACATTGTTGTTTCCCAACAACAACCTCCAACTACTTCCCATGAGTCCTCTCCCAACCAACTATTGGTTGATGAAGTGGTCAGTCTGATTCAATTGTTGGTGTTATAAAATAAAAATTCCACACTCCATGCACCTTTCTTTCATGGCCTTCCCTTTCCCTCTGTAGACTCAAATCCCCCATTTCATTCATTCCATAGTCAAAAATTTAAATTTTTGTACATATATGCGGGCCATAGTTAGACAACTCGCGTATACATAGGTTGCTCCATTACAACTCGCATACATTGGGTTTTTTGCTCAAAAATAAAAAAAAAAATATGTCAGTTTTCCATGCCATTTCATGAGATCTATGATCCTTGACCTTCCATATACTGAAAACAATCTGACCTGCCTCTTCAATTTCATTTAGAGGCTATAAATTGAGCCATATACAAGCTTTGGATTAATTCAAGAAAGAGAGCAAAGACACTCTAGAGAAATTTCACTTCATATTGAGTCTACATCCCTTTTTCCTTGTATTTTTGAAATCCTTTTGTGTTCATCCCCCAAGATCTTCCTATCTTGAGAAGGAGAAACTCAATTACTCCTACTACTTGTGATCTTGCCTTTGTGTTGGATTGAAGTGGTGAAGGCCCAGGTGGAGGGAATTAGTTTCTCGGTTCTGATATGTGTCGTTACAGAAGTTTGTCACCTATTTACTTCTGTTGATTACATTAATAGAAATACTCTTTTCTCATCCAATTATATGTTGCAAATATTTGTATTAATTTCCATGGGAATATTTGTTATACATGTTAATGGATTATGCTAGTTTATATGCTAACATTTGATATAATTTCCATATTCTTGTGTATCTTGGATGTTGAGGACAAGTTGCAGGTATCAAGCATTGGATCGTGAACTGAACCATGGTCTTCTTTAGACGTCCCGACGAGGTAGGCTTCTAGCCTTCCTTTTGTTAACATTTCCATTTTTCTAGCATACTTGATATTAGAGTTGATTTATGGGTGTCATTATGTCTGTTGTGGTTTACCCCAAGCCATAGAGAGATTTTCCTCGTAACAGTCAGTCGATCCCACTCTTCTCTTGGATGCCACTTAATCCACTTCCCATGAAGTGGATGCCACTCAGGTTTTTCTTATCACTTCATATTCCTCCCTACAAGGGGAAATTTCACTTGTTTCAATAGAACCCCCTCCAAGTACTGGGGTCATTTCATTTGATTGGAATAGGCTAGCAGAGCCTCACCTTTCTTCCCACATGCCTTTCCAAATCATTATGCAGGTTTGTGATATGATCATACATTGCACTATTGTAGATGAAGGAACTTCTATCAGAATTTTATCCTCAACCTCTTGGCAAGATATGGTTTCCCCTCAGCTTGTGTTGGTAACCATCATCTGTTGGATTTTAATAGAATATCTAGTGAACCTTTAGGGGTCCTTCCTCAGTTGCCCATCACCTTAGGAGGGAAAACTATCTGTATTGATGTTATGTGTTGGGTTTTTTTATTATTTGCAGTGAAATTCTGGCCGAGGTGATTCAGCTAAAATTCTAAGGTCGAGGTGGTTCAATCGGGTAAAGTTGAAGTCAAAGAAATTGACAGCAAGTCGAAGGTCGAGGTGGTTTGATCGGGTAAAGTAAAATTCAAAGCCATCGACAACAAGTCGAAGGTTGAGCTGGTTTGACCGGGTAAATTCGAATTCAAAGACATCGACAACAAGTCGAAGAAGTCAACTGACAAGAGGTTGACAAGTGTGTGTGTGGCAACTGACTAAAGACCGACTGGTACTCGATTGGTAATCTAACTTGGTAGTCAACTATAGCAGAATCCCAAGATTCACAGGATTTGTATCCAATGATCTACGTGGATATGTAACCCTCTTTAGGTGCCTTTTATTTAGGTATTTTTCATGTTGTAAAACCTATAAATAAGGCGTGTTGTAATGCTATAAAATCTAATTGATAATCAATAATCATAGAGGTTGTTGGTCATGCATATGTAAGCTGAATTGGCTACAAGGTTGTTCTTGTGTAAATCAAGAAGGTATGATGTCGATTGTGTCTTAGGTGTAGACCAAGGTTAGGCATGTAAACTTTTATTCTGAATGAATAAGACAACAAGAGAGCAGAATGCTCAAGGAATGTTGGTTTTCTGGGTTGGGTTTCTAGGGTAAAATCTATGTGTACTATGTGTTTTCTTTGTCATTTACTTTCTTTTTTAAATATTTCTTCCTCTCTTCTACTAGGTTTAGTGTGGAAGTGTTTCTCATTTCCTAACATTACGGTAGTCCAAGGCCCCTTGGACTTTAATTTACTCCTTGGGTGGGAATATGTCTATGCTACGAAATCTGTCGTTTCCATACTTTTTTGAGTAATGCATTTCCCACATAATAGAACCATTGTGACCATTGACCATCTTTCATTTGTTAGTCCTAATTTGACTTTCGACCATCTAACTTCCCTAAATTTTCCTTATATGAAAGTGATATCCCTCCCACCATAGGTTAATTATGTGCTATCATGTCCCATGCCTTCAACAACTAATAAGAATGATCCTCTCACTGTATGCTTGAATTCTTTAGACTCACATCCGATAGTTTACATGGTGAAATATTCAATGGGATATTTGGATCTTGATCTTTCCCCCATTACCCCTATTGAGTCTCTTGACATAGATTCTTTCTAGAGAATTTTTCTTCCATCTAATGAAGACCTATTGGAAGCCATGGTCAAGGTTCATGAGCATAGTTCACTTTTTTGTGTCAAGCTCATTAAAAAATGAAACATATAACCATGAGCATAGTTCATTGTTTGTGTCAAGCTCGTTAAAAAATGAAACATACCCCCCTCCGATTGAGCCAAATATTACACTAGATCTAGTACCTGAACTTTCATTTCTTCTGGCTATGTTAGTTGATCATCTTTATCCCTCCCTCTTTGGTGAACCCATTCCTATTAGTAGGCAGGAGTCTAATCAGGTGCAAAAGAGGATTCAGTGGACGAAACGAAGCTTGGGGGCCATGTCTCCAGCCTCTAGACATCATGATGGAGTTAAGTCACTAGATTCTTCCGATCATGTTGGGTGGAAAGTACTAACCTCTGAACATCATGTTGGGAAAAGACCCGCCAATGAGTATCACTTAAAGTACCAACCTCTAAACATCACATTGGGAAGAAACCCGTCAATGGGTATCATTATGAGAATAGTTCATTTTTGGTTTCAATCTCATTAAAAAATGAAGGAGACACTCTGAGGAAAGTTTCATTCTCTTTTTCAAGCTCATTAAAAATGAAGAAGACACTTCGAGCATAGTTCATTCTTTATTTCAATCTCATTAAAAAATGAAGCATACATCTTATTGTCTGCTTAATGGTTGCTCTTTCTACTGCTTCGTTGTTATTTTTCATATCGCTTGCTTATGGCCATTGCAATTATGTTTGACGCTAGCAATTCACATCAAGTTTCTCATGTTTTGTAGTTAACCTCTAGATTTCCATGCCTACACGTTGTTGTGAGTGGTCCTTGATTTCCATTCCTACATGTTGTTGGGCCTCAGAAATGTCACATTTATATCCTCTTTTTCCTTCACTATTCCTTACATTTCATCGTCCCATTAACCTTCCATCATACCATTTCCATAATGATACATGGGTTTCTCCTTATTATTTTCCATTGTACTCATTTTAGTATTATAAGTGAATTTGTGATTAAATATTAGAAAAGAACATACCTCCACTTACCCAAAAAGTAGATGTAGTTGTTGCGGCTACTGGATCAGGAAAACGTGACTGGCACTCTAGCTGCAACTGTTGTAACTTCTGGAGCAAAGAATACCAGGAAGGTGTCACTGCTGCAAGATCAAGAAAATGGAACTGCTAATGTTGTTGCCACTATAACTAGATCATGGGAAATGAAGGAATCTGAACTGTTACTATTGAATCATGAGAAATGTGGAAGGCAGAGAATATGGAACTCTCATAGATCTGAAATCAAACTGCTGCAATTGCCAAGAGGATCATATCATTCATAGGAGATTATCTTGGAGAGTTAGAGATCACGTAATTCATAATTTAGTCTTGTAATGAGGAGAAGGGGATTCTTAGCTTTGTTATTCTTTCATGCTTTTTCATTTGACTCTTGTAATATAATTTGAGATTGATGTATTGTGTGAGCTCACATATGTCTTTTGTCATTCAATTCTTCACATGTTGTATTACTTCCTAGATTAATTTCTTGCTTTCCTAGTTAGTCTTTCAATATTTTCCTATATTAATTTCATTTCAGCAATTTAGATTAGATTAGTTCTACCTCAATCTTGCATATATAGTGTTTGTGCTTCATAAGCCTACAAACCTCGGATTGACAAATTAAATAGTTGGGCAAGTACTACAACAGAATTAAATGACAATATTTCCGCCTAACACATGTTACGCCCTATCGTAGTCATTGCTTAGGAATCGTTCCACCCATTGGAATTTAGTTGCAAGCCACTCGTTCTCTCTAGATGAGTTTAGTATTTGTTCTTTCTCATGCTCATAAATACATGAGAATAATTTACCGAGTATACTTTTATCACTTTTCAGGATAGTGAAAATTATATGAGAAATGAACTCTTTGGAGTCTCCTTTAAGCTTTTTTCAGACTCTCTAAACATGAAAATATTGTCGAGCAAGTTTGTTTCCTTTCACACTCATTATAAGGATTTGAAAGAGCATATATTCGGTGTAATTTTAACCCTTTTTCGAACCAGATGGACTAATTACGAAAGAGGAATACTCTAGCTGACCTTGGATAGAAACGTTCTCCCTTGTATTGTTTTATACTTTTTTCAGCTCGGGGGACTAAATTTATGAAAATGAACACCCTTGGAGTCTCCTTCAAGTTCTTTTCAAAATATCTAAATGTGAAAAGATTGTTGAGTTTACCTTCTTTGGGATTGTAAAATTATACATTGAAGGACTCATATGGTATCGAACCCCTCCTTCTTCAGGTTCATTGAACATGTGATGAGGGACTCATCGAAGAGTAGTTGTATTGAGCATATGTTATCTTCCTCAAGCTTGTTAAAAAACAAAGAGGTAGTCATTGTTCATGGTGGCGGTAAATTTGAGGGAAGTGGGTCATTTTTTTGCATTATGGCAGTTGTTTCTTGTTACCCTTGAACATGGAACCTGTTTGATTCCTCATCATACAGTTGGGTTTTATCTTGCTTAGGATCTATCCTAGTAATATGAGTCAGAGATACTCCTCCAACTGGTTATTCTTCCAGTCACCACAGAGAGTGTTTCAACACCTCCTGCATTGTTGCACTATATTCATCCATCTCTTGTGTCTTCCTTCCAAGTCACCATTGTGTCATGCTATATTTTCAAGGGAATTGTAATATTGAGTCGATCATCTGTTGTTTTGTTGAATTTTCGAGTTGGCCATCCCTGTGTCAGATGTACTTAGTGGTACTCACTCTTCACATCATCTCTCAGTGTATTTTTTGTGTTGATTGATGGAGGATACATCAAGGCCCTCCTTCGAAAGATATCTTCCTATCAACTTTAGCACATTATCTAGGAGAGGGATATAGAAACTAACTAGTACCTTGGAGATTGTAGTCATTAGTGGCAGGCCTCCTCATGATCGATAGTGGGTTTACATCATTGAATCTTGATCAATTGATTCTACGAGTGTTTGACACCAAATCCTCTATTCACACTCGCTATATTGTACTAGGTACCTTAGGATCCATCTTCATCATCGGTGGGTGCCCTCACATTTGTTAGTGATATACATCAATGACCACTAATAAAATGGTTTCTACCATGTTCGACATCCGAACATCTATTCACATGGCTATAATTGTACCATTTCAAGATCGAGACAAAGACCCTGGGAACCCCTTAGGCACTCACCTCTCTTATGTTCTTTCCCCAAGTTGCGATGGAGATTATTTGAGTACTTAGTAGATTCCAATATGGTCATCATGATGGAAATCTCGCTGATATATATGCTATCACATAGATCCACTTTATATTTCTTTGTGGCTATGTTTTTTTTCACAACATAGCTCCACTGTGTATTCTTCCGTGGCTATGCCCTGATCATGTCATGGAGGTATGGACCCACAATGTATATTTGGTGGACATATCATTAGTCAGTGATTTAATCGATTCATGGTGTATTGGTCGAAGACCATGCTTTGAGTCAGTTTATTTTGAGCATGGGTATGCCTACCTGATGCAGGATCATCTATCCACCTCAGCACATGCACTAATACGCCAACACATAGACGCACAATAGAGAAATGGAGAGGTATTGACCCTCCCATTTTTAAATTTTGAAATATGATCTGATACGGATTTTTTCATGTTGTAAAGTTGTAAGAGCAGGCCACGACTTTGTACAAGTAGTGGTTGAGGTTTCCTTAAATGGTTTCTTGCAGCAAGCCCAAAACATAGACAGGTCTAAGTAGATATTTATAGAAGGTAGCCGTAGGAGTACAGGGAAGTAGCAAGACAGTGATAGCACTAAGGCGGGGAAGAGGATTAAGCTCATAGAGCCCTCATTTTTGTAAAGGAGGACAGGAGAATAGGAAGAGAGACAAGATAGATCTAGGTAGAGAGGTCTCGAGAGAGAAAGAGAACTAAGACTGGTTACAGTCCAGTCTTTGTAATCATCTATATAGATACACAGAGATAATAGAAAATCAGTTTTTCCTTCACATTGTTGTTCATGTATTTATGTTTCATGAATGAATGTTGATAGATGTATGATAGATTTCATCTATAGTAGGAAGATAGATTTCCCTATCTTTGTTTGAGTTGTGATATCATACTGGTTCTTCAGGTTGTGCAAGGAGTGCACAACAGAATAGTTGAGGTTATGTAGCCAGCACAAGAAGTGCACATTTGAACCGAGGGGTCAGAAAGAACGTGTCAGGAGGGCACACCAAAGTGATCACAAACTAAAAAGGGAACCTCAAGGTTATTGAATACCTTGGAAGAGGAATTATGCAAAGAAAGCACAGAGAGACAGAGTTGTTGAAGGACTCTATAAATCTCTGTAAAGGGTGCATCGAGAAGGGAGAATGCCAGGACGGCAAGAGGAATTTATTTTCAAAGAAATACTTCGAACTGATTTATCTGAAATCCCAGAGACGCAAGGAGTGCGCAGGAGTTTGAAATATTCGAGAAGATCAAGATCAGAAGAGATAGTGTAGAGAGTGTGTAAGAAGTGGACTTATTCGAAGTCTGAAAGCTCAAAAGAGATAATGCTTGCAAGAGTGTAAGTGAGACCCAAAGGATTCGGGTTTGCAGGAGAAGTTCCAAGGCCAAGAACTTGGGACATTCAACAAAAGAAACAAACCCTTATAAGACGGAGGAATTCTAAAGCTCAGGAGGAGGAGAAACATCAGCGTGGACCAATAGTCATTGGATCAAGGTAAAGTTCACGAACGTTAACCTTTTGTGTACACAAGAAAATGAACTTGTCAAAGTCCTGAAGTCCCGAAGTAATTTGGGGTCATTCATCATTGGGAAGGATGCATGGCAGAAATCCACACATTTTGGGTAAAAGCACTCTGGGAGGAATGAGTGCACATGAGTTGAAACTCCCGAAGCCCGAAGCACCAGAGGAAATCTAGACCATTGGATCCATAAAAGGACGTGTGACGCGAGATCATGAACTCTGGGAGAAAGAACTCTTGGAGAATCGCAAAGGAGGAGGTTGAGATATGAGATCACCGAAGCCCGAACAGTCGAAGCGAGCGACAATCATCGATATGGAGGAGGACAGGTGTCACCAGATAGTGGACTTCAGGGGATGGCACATTGGAAATTTGTGGCTACTGATATTTGAGATTGTTGAATGTCAGATTCCCAGAGAAAATGACAGACGTAGATCTGAAAGAGGATGCATGGCAGCAGATCTCAAACTCCTGGTAAATGTTGAAGCGGGATTCTAGTTTGAGAACTAAAATCGTTGAACCCCGAAGACCCAAAGTGGATAGAAGCCATCAGATCAGAGGTGAGACACGCGTCAGGAGATCGTGTGTTTCAGGTGAAGACGCTCCAGGAATGAGTGCATAGAAGATTGAAACATTCGAAGCCCAAAGTGTCGAAGAGCCGAGAGCCATCGATCTGGAAGAGGACAAGTGTCACTAGATTGTGGACTTTGGAGGATCTCACTCTGAGATTTTTGTGGAAAAGAAGTTTCAAAGAGCTTTGAAGCACCGAAGGCCAAATTGATTAGGGGTCGTTGATTCTGAAGGAAGAATGTGGGTCATTTATCTGCGAAGGGACATGTGGTGAGATATTAGTGTTTCATTGACTCTCTACTTGAGAAGGTCAAAGGGTGGAGTTACAAGAACTCATGAAGCCCGAAACTGTGAAAGGATATGGGTCGTTGGATCGAGACATGTTGTAGACCGTTGATCTGAAGCATCGGGAAATAAAGAGTCAGAGGTTCGAAGGAGGGAACAATCCTAGAGTCCCAGGTCACGAAGGAGGGACATGGACCATTGGATCACAAGATAGTGAGGGTCGTTGATCTAACGCGGGAGAATTTCGAAAGTTCGGGGATCGGGCTTTTGAGGGAAGCATTGGGTTGAGCTTCAACTTCACGAAATACAAAGTCCCGATGCATGAAGGAGGTTGGCCTCAGTTCATAGTGAAGGGTCACATGAATGGATATAAGGGAAGGAGATAACATCCATTAAGCCCTTTTTGGAGTATCAAGAGTCGTGAATGCGACGTGCCTTTTGGTTTAGTCTGTGGTCATAGTGAATGGTCACATGGACGGGAGCTAAGGGAGGATCTAGTAAATTCTAAGCCCCATCAAGATTTCAATAATCGTAGGTATTAGGTTTGACTCACATGAAAAGTCCCGACATGTGAAGTCCCGAAACACCTTTTGTGTAGGTGTACGGCCACAACTCGTGGTCGTGTGAAGTTGAGGCTCGCGCTTGGTGTTTAGTCGCACAGGGTGGGTTTCATAAAAGGACCTGTGGATTTGGTTAGTAGAGGTCCCAGTAGGGACCCGAAAGAGCTACTTCAGCTCAGAGAACTAGAACGATCCATTGACCGGGAGGTTAGCGGACCCTGTCGAGGTAGGGGGTATGTGTCAGGTGGTATCAGAGCGGAATTTTTGCCTGTAGATTTCAGGAGAAAGGGAAAGAGGAGACCATTATTTTTTCTGCAGATTGTAGACAAAGGTGAGAAGGTGAAAAGAGATATTCTTATGACATCAAATGGTATCAGAAAACTGAAGTTCACTTGTAGACAGAAAGTGAAGAAGGAGATAGAGTATCGATTCTCTGTAAATATTGTTGCATGGCATGTAGCAAATGATAGATAGCTATTGATGGCCATGGCGTGCAGAAAATGAAAAGATGGCTACTGATGGGCATGAGCATGATCAAAGAGGATACCACTAGAAGAAGAGTAAGGCAGAAATTGACAAGGATCTCATTGAAATAAGAACGAGAATGGAACAACTGACATTGAAGATGAAACAAGAGGCAAAGGTACGATGGAGGTACGAATGGGCTTTGAACAAGAAATCCAAATGGCCTGTTCAAAATTTGTTGGCCAGGAAACAAGAACAAGAGTTGAGGAAGTGGCTAAGGCACATTGAAGACCTCAGTGACACAGAAGAGGAACTGATTCACATATGTGAACTAGAGACTAGGAGAAATCTCAGTGATGAGGAGGAGAAGAGATCGGATAAATACCTCACAAATTGCCAGGAGGGCAGAGATGAATTTTCAAATTGCCAGGTGGGCAATGAAATAAGATCATTGGAGGATCTCATAGACTGTCAGGAGGATAGCAGCGAAAATTCATATTGCAAGGGGGGCAATGATATGAGATTAGCAGAGGATCTCACACACTGTCAAGTGGGCAGAAATGGACTTTTGAGTTTCCAAGTGGGCAATGGGAAGGGATCAAGTGGAGGTGTTGTATATTGTCGGAGGAGCAGTGCTGAAATTCTAAGTTTCTAGGTGTTCAATGAAGAGGGATCATTGGATCTCACAGACTACTAGGTGGGCAAAGGAGGAACCCCATATTGCCAGGTGGGTAGGGGGAAAGAAATGAGACTGTCTAAAAGTATCGGGAGCTCAGAAGAGAGTTCATATCAGCAAGGAGTGCTGATAGGTGAAGGTTCATGTGGATTTGCAGAACATGTGATTGAATATGATGAGAAGTTAAATACTCTCCCCATCCAAGAGGAGGATCAATAGAACATTCTCGTCATTGGGAGAACTCGATTATTCCTACCAGACATCCCAGTTGAGGCCAGATCATGTGTTGCAGATGCAACAGCGGAAGGAGGAAAGCCAGAGGTGAATGTCATGATGAAGGAGCAGATATCAGAAGCTTCCCAAGGAGAAGAGGAAGAAATGGAGCAGACACGGATGTCTACCCCAGTAGAAGGAGATGAGCATTTAGCAGAGTTGCTCAAAATTTTTAGCCAGGAAGCTGAAATGGAGATGACTGTAGCACTAGAGCCTACAACAAAAGAGGAAGCACACACCATGGATTTTGTTGATCTGCATGGAGAACTGGAATCCCTAGAGAGGAGAGTGATAGTGAAAATCTTTCACATCCGACGGATCAAATTGGAGGTAGGTAGAGGAGCATACCAGCCTGGGGAAAAGCTGGAAGAAGTTGGAATTGAACCAACACAAGGAAAGTCTCAAGAGATGATAGAAGCCAATCTATCAGAGGAAGAAGTTGAGAAACAACTCAGTGATGAGACTGTAGAACGGGAGTCTACAGTGTTGGGTATGTGTTATATTCTTTGCATGTGTGTGTGTGTGGGTGCGTCAGATACGATGACTGCGTCTGACGATCCCTTTGCTACCTGTGGGTGCGGTTTTTTCTATTTTTTAGCGGATTTTGCTATTTTTATCTGATTTGTAAACTAATCTCGGATTAAGGGATTAGGGTTTTGGTATCTACAGCATACCTAAAAACATTGTATATATTGTATGGCGAATGGTGAAATTAAATATAATGAAAAAGAAAGGTTTTCCCGGTTGAGGGTTTCCAGTAAAGATCTTTGTGTATTATGTGTATGAGCCATTGATTAATTTCTGTATTTCTTAAGAATATATATGCATTGCTTTACTTCGCAGGTTTAAAACTTACATGTGGTATCAGAGCACATTTTTGTCTTCAGAGGGACGCCTTTGTTGCTGAGGGTTTGGCTCGGTCTTGATAGATCAAGTTTATCTTGGGTCTGTGATA
>JZKD02S1400405.1:549578-580183 GCA_000966675.3 Picea glauca
GACACCAAGTACTTCGGGATGGAAAGAATACTGGTGGGTATTGAAACTAGTAAAGGATTGGTAGAGGAATTGGTTATCAAGAAAGGTGAAGATCATTTTAAACTAAATATTAATTATGAAGGCATACCATTCATATGTGGATGATGTTATATCTATGGGCACCTAGTAGTGGAATATAATTACCCTAACCAAAGGAAGGTGTGGGCTCAGAGAAATCATCTATAAATATTGGGAGTGGAATTGTTGAAATATCCTCTAACAAATAGAACGACAAGAGTTAAAAATTAAAAGAGGCAAATAGAAGGTACACTAGACAAGCTAGTGGCACCAATAGGGCATCCTTTGACCTTGGGTCACCACAAGGAATAGATCCTAGATGTTTTTAGTGACAACAAGGACTATAGACCTCTCCTGGGTAATTCCTCTCAGTAACCTTCCCCCCATAAAAGGAAATATTTAGAAAATTTGATTTCCAGAACTTGGGGTTTAGAGGTAGAAATAAAAGGCTTGGAGTCCATCAATGAACTTATACCTATTATTTCAGACATTAAATATCATGTGTCCATAACCCTAACCCCTCTACCAATGATTTATAAGGATCTATTATAAGAAGAAGATCGAGTGGGGACTTCTGAAAACCCAAAATTGGAATTTGATGCCAAGGGGGCACTCTAGGGTCTCTTCTCATCTAAAATCCTCTAAATGTAAAATTTGATCCATAAGTGAAGGAATCCATGAATTCCCAAGGAAAGTGGTAGGTTGGTCAGGGTTCCTTGATGAGATAAACCAAAGGCTAAACCAAAGAGGGAGAAATTTTTATATGTCAATGGAATATAAATAAGCATCATCATAGGTTAAATGTAGGAAACAATTATCCCTAATTGGAGCTCTTAGAGAATATACCCCTTATGAGGGGCTTTAATTAACTTCTTAGCAATCAACTACTCAGGGTTGGCCAATCCCTTAAATAAATTGGGCATCATGAGACTTATAAATACTTTAAAACCATCTATTATCCTCCTTTAACAGATAATGATAGATGGGGAAAATGTCGTTCATAGTATATCCAAAATTATGATTGGGTGGGATTTTAATCATATTGATGTTATTGGAAGATATGGTGGTAATATAATAGGATGGAATAAGTGATCATTTATTATATATAACTCATGAGTATTTCCTATAGGTCTAGGGGTAGTGTTATTTTCATTGGATATGGGGAAAGAAATCACTATCTTAAATTTATATGGCACTTACTCAGATAGAGTGGAATATTGGGATAAAATTTTCAATATGAAGTGGATTCGTAGTAGAATTGTGGTGATAGGGGGAAACCTAAGCTTTACATTAGGAGATTCAAAAATATAGTGAACAACTACTAACATGGATTGCATCTCTAGTTATTTTATAAGAAAGTTTGAAGCTATGGACTTGTTAGACATTGAACCAAAAAAAATAACTCCTACCTCAAGAAATAAGAGGATAGAGGGAGACATAATAGCCAAGAGGCTTGACCAATTTATAATAGCTAAGGGATTTCTAGATGAATTTATTCATGTGAGATAGTGGGTAGCCTTGGGGGGGGCTCAAACTATAATCATATTGTGTTAGAAGTGGTCCATGCTCATGAAAAGACACCCAACCCATTCAATATGAATCTAGAATGGTTGAAGGAAGAATTTGTTAAAAATATTACGGATGTTTGGAAGCCCTGTGATGATCATCTAAGAGAATATGCCTCACATCAATTTCAACAAAATCTGAAAGAAACAAATAATATAGTGGCCCAATGGGATAAGGACAAAAAACAAAAAAATATGTAAGGCTTCTAAAAGAATTGGAAGCAGATCTAGAGACCCTTTATAAAAATGAGGGATTTGGATACTTGACTGGGACTCATAATTTGGAAGAAAAGAAACTAGAAGAAAAAAAGAGGAATTTCTTAATGGTAAAAGAGAAGGAATGGAGGCTCAAGAAAAGGGTCGTTTGGCTACAAGAAGGTGATGAAAATTCCAAATTATTCCATCAATATGCAAAATGGAAGAAAAAAATGCATTCTTTGTCTAGAAGATTGACAAAGGGAATAACAAGTTGACTGCAAGTTTTAAAAACATAGAATATGAAGGAATTAACTATTTCTCCAATCTATTCAAAGAGGGCTCTCGAGCCACAATTGATGATGTAATAAGGCTATCCAACTCTTTCCCCGGTTTTGTAAGCAATCAAGACAATTTGGAGCTAGTGCAAGAAGTTGGGAAAGATGAATTTCCCCAATACTTACAAAGTTTCTATAGGGATCAAATCACAGATCTAGATGGAATGCTTGTGGAATTCTTCCTAGGACGATATGACTTCATTGAAGAATATTTAAGAAGGGTGGTGGAGACCACTAGAAACATAGGAAAAATAATCAGGGCTTGTAATACTACCTTCATTGCTTTGATTCCAAAAGAGGATAATCCAACATCTTTTGAAACTTTTTAGCCAATATACTTATGCAATTTATCTACAAAATCATTTCTAAGGTCATAGGAAAAATACTAAAAAAGGTTTTATCAAAACAAATATCAGGTGAGAAGTTTAGGTTTTTGGAAGGATGGCAAATCCATGAGGTAGTTGTGATAGAATAGGAAAGCCTTCACTTGATCAAGACCAGAAATCAAATATCAATGGTACTCAAAGTGTACCTCTCCAAGGCCTATGATAGGGTAAGTTGGCTTTACCTATGATAAGGATGCCCCCATTTATTCAAACTAGGCATGGCTCTTAGATAGGGATGCCCCCTCTCTCCTCTCATATTTCTACTAATAGTGGAAGGTTTGGGTAGATTATTAAAAGAGGCATTGAAAAATGGCATCTTTAAAGGGATTTCCATTGGTCCTACATGAAATATCACACATCTCTTGTTTGTGGATGATATTCTTATTTTATGTTAATGTTTTAGAAGGATAGTCAAGAAGTTTAAAAATGTACTGGATGTATTATGTAAAGATACTAGTATGATAATAAATCTTGACAAATCTTCTTTGTCCATATGGGACATTCCAAAGCATGAGAAGGGATATTTTCCTAGTTATTTCCTTACCAGGTGATTGATATGGGTCAAGGAATAAATTATTTGGGATTCCACTTGAAACCAAATATGTACAAAAAAGGTGACTGGCAATGGTTAGTTTCCAAAGTAGAAAATAATATAAATGAATGGTGCAACCAGTGGCTTTTAAAAGGGAGAAGATTAATAGACATTAAAGTAGCATTGTAAGCCATACCAATATATTGGATTTAATTGCCTTAGGTCTTGAAAGGTGTATTGGAGAAAATTAGGAAATTGTGTCACAAATTCATTTGGTCAAGATATAACAAAAAGAAAGGTTGTGTGCTAACATCCTAGAAAAAATTGGCAGTTCCAAAAGAAAATGGTGAATGGGGCATAAAAAACCTTTTCCTCCTCTCCAAGGCTCTTGCTACAAAAAATGTATGGAGGCTAGTACAAGGAAAAGGCCTATGGGTCCAGCTAATCAAAGCCAAGTAATTTTACCCATCCACGATAGAGGAATGGATTAGGAACTTGATGAAACAAGTGCATAATGCATCAATTATCTAGAAAGTTGTGACCTCAATTTTCCAATTGCTTAGTACTAGCTGATCTAGAATGTGGGTAGAGGGAATAAAGTCCAAATTGGGCTCTATCCTTGGATAGATAGAAAAGGTATCCACAAATTACCCCTTGGATGACATAGGATCTTCAAAACAAAGGGATATTTTCACTGAGACAAATTGTGAACTGGGAGAGGTCTACAAATTGGGGGGGAAAAATGGCTCACCTGGGAGGAGGTTGGATTGGGAGAAGATATCGTGGAATCTTGGAATTCATACATAGATTCTTTGAAATATATAAATGTCAAGATAGGGGATGGATATGACAAGTTGTTATGGTCTCTCAATCCTTATGGGACATATGTTCCCACACTAAGATATAGATCCCTCATCGAGGAAGGCTTGGAGGGACAACTAGTTTAGTGGTGGAAAATCATATGGAATCTAAAGTTTCCTTCAAAAAATAAAATTTTCATGTGGTTGGCCTTAAATAACAAGGCTCTTACCTAGTAGGTTGTACAGAAAAAAAATAAAAAAATAATATATATATATATAGGTCAAGGTTGGTGTAGTCTATGCCAACAAGCGGAGGAAACAATAAATCACTTACTTCTGACTTGTTCCTTTTCCAAAGAGGTATGGAAAGAAGTTGGAATCAATAGGGATTTAAGGAATGTATGTGAAGGAGGAAGTATTGAAGAAGCCTTCAAGTCTTTGTATACAAATAAGGATACAAAGAAGATCATAGCTCTTCCACTTAATATAGCTTGGGGAATATGGCTCTCTAGAAACCTAAAACTATTTGAAGCACATGAGACTCTTCCCCTCAAATGTGCAATCGAATCTCTAAATATACTAAATTCATACCCACAAGTTGAGAAAAAAAGAAAAAATAAAATGGACAAAAGAAGAATTCATAAATAAGGACATTCATTAGGCATACTTTGATGGTGTCTCTCAAGGGCATCCCCCAAAACGAGGCATGGGAGGAATCTTGTATCTCTCCTCAAATTACATTATCTCCTTCAAAGTTGAGATAGGGTAGAAAAATAACGATTACAATGAACAAATGGCTCTCAAATTAACCCTATAGTTCACTCAAAAATATAGTGTTATACAGTTACAATTTTTTGGAGATTCACTATTAATTATTCAATGATTACAAAAGAAAACATCACTTAAAAATTTCACCATACAACCATTTTTTGATGATATACAATGACAAATGATATATTTCTTACTTACCTAAAGTCTTATGAAGAGGTAAGGGAGAAAACCTCCTAAGGATTATTCTTATTGTTCGGCAAATACATGCTCTAAGACTTCATAAGGTTTGGAGATAGCATTGTCCATTTTTAAGGCGAGTGTAAACGTATAAACATATTGATCGATAATTATAAAATGATAATAGTAGGTTTTTAACCATTAGATTCGAATGATAATATTTATTATTTTTTAAATAGTATTTAAGTTAAGAATGGAATTCTTGGTACTTTACCAACAACCTTATAATAATATTCATATTGTTGGGTGAATTCATGCTTTAAGACTTCATAAGGTTTGGAGATAGAATTGTCCATTTGTAAAGGAGAGTGCAAAACAAATATGTTAATTGATAAATATTTAAAAAATGATAGTAAAATTTTCCGTATTAAATGTGAATGATAATAATTAATTTTTTTTTAATAGTATTTAATTTAATAATGATGTTCTTGGTATTTTATCAATAATATCACAGTGCTATTTTCAAAGATTATATTAACATTTAAATTTAGAAAGTTCTACAAAACAAGATTTGAACTTGGGTTTTGGTCACAAGAATTGCTCTAAGTTATCACTAGGCCACAACAATTAATTAATTAAATGTTTGTTTTGAGAAAAAACTTAAAAGATGCTTTTCCATATTTATGAATGACATTCTTAATAAACCCATAAATTTAAACTAATACACTTTATGAAAAATTCAAACTAAATACTTATTAAAACAAATCTAACCAAATATACAACAAAACTAATAACAACTAATTAAAATAACCCTTTCAAATATTTAACAATTAATAATTATTTAAAAACTTAATTTAATTTTTTATTCAAATATTTAACAATTAATAATTATTTAAAAACTTAATTTAATTTAGTAAAACAACCTATAAAGATAAAAAGGGTAAGTTTTGAATATAAACCTTGATTGTTAAATTGAATACTTTTCATAAACAAGACCACTAATAAAATGTTTTTTCTCATAATAATAATCTTTATCGTCTTTTGATAGTATAATTTGTTATTTCATTGGTTAAATTGAACATCTTTCATAAACAACTTTTGATGGTATAATTTGTTATTTGATTGGTTAAATTGAACATTTTTCATAAACAATACCACTAATAAAATGTTTTTATTATAATGATAATATTTATCCTCCTTTGATAGTATTTGATTTATTTCCAAAATAAACATAAAACTTAAGCATCTACAACATAAAGCTTACGCATCTAAGGTAAATTTTGAGTTTGATTTTTACTTGTTAAATTAAATGTCTAAAAATGATTGTCTTTATAATCATTTGATCTTTAAAATGAATAGAAATATAAAGTTTTAAAATGATTGTCTTTATAATCATTTGATCTTTAAAATGAATAGAAATATAAAGTTTTAAAATGATATAAATGAGTAATATTTAGTTTTTATGAGCATATTGAAGATGTTGTTATTGTACATTTATTTTTGTTGTGTAGTATATTAGTTGTCTATCATGTAATGGTTATAGATACATGTTTACGAATTATAGACACATGTTCAGTGCTTGTTAGTGAGCTTAACATTTCATTCAACCTTCTTGGTGACTTTGATATAAAGGTCCAAGATTGGACCACGAGAGAAGTTATGAGTTTACTAGAGGAGAAGACGAATGGGGTAAGGGGAAATAATCCCATGTTTTCATATTTACTAGGAACTCATATGTTTTCATCTATGCCTTATTTAAATATTATCCACAATCGTTGACTTCTGAGACAATCATTAAATGCATTTGGTGGTTGATGATGAAGTCTACTTCTCATAGTTGTGGAGGCATGGGGCAGGGTATAATTGTCTTGGGGAAGTGTATGAGTTTTCCATCATCATGGAAATACATTCTTCCACCCTCCTGGAAATTCGTTCTCTCCTCCATTTTAATGGGAAACATTTGTCATTCTCACCATTCTCATGTTCAAGTATTAATGATGTCTTAAATGTTGTAATGTTTATGTTTTAGACTAATAGCAAAACCTGAAAAAGACCAAAATTAGCTATGGGAGAGTAATTTGTGGATCTCGAAAGAGAGATGGATCACTATAGAGGAGCATAGAGTCTAGGTTGTTCAGGAAACCTACCTTTCCCCTAGTAATTTATGCTCGTTGGGTTCCTTAAAGACAAGGTATTACTCTATCGAGTTATTCCTAGAAGATAGATAGAGGGATGAGTTCTTCCTACCTACATTTGAAGAGCATTGTAAGGGAAGAAGACTCTTGAAGCATTGTTGAGTAGAGAAACAAAGTATCTTTCTTGTGTTGTGTGGGAAGTGGATGAGAATTCCATGACATTTGATGGCTAGATGAATTTTCGGAGTGCTCAATTGTGAGAAAGTTGGTTGAACATAAAAGATATTAGATTGGATTAAGTGGCATGTGTAACATACCCATTTTTAATCCCCAAATTAGCAATGTGTATTGTAAATATGATGCATGGTCCTGGGCCAAGCAATGTAATATGTAAACGATGTATATTGAATAAAATAAATAAGAATGTATCACCAACTACAGATAGACACGAACGTAGACTTGGGGGCTTAGTCTCCACAAGAGAGGGGTCTAAGGGGGAGAGTTACCCATGTCTATTAAACCCAAACCATATTTCTAAATTATCCTTACTATGAACCTTCTACTTTCTATTGAGTGTTCTAGAGCTCAATCATTGAATACATGTGAAAGGGTGGGTGAGTGAAGTCACCTCACAGAGTTATTGAGATCATGGGCCTGAGTAAAATCACTCTTGGGAAGAACGTTAGTCAAGAAAGAATGGGGAAAAAAAGGAAATTTGTATGGGGAAAAGGGGCAGATTATTGACAGTGAGGAAATTTTTATGGGAAAGTGGGAGTGGTTTGGAGAAGCATATTTTTGGACAACAAGAGAGTTTTGAGTGCAGAAGATTGAAGAAAGACATAGTGGACATGTATAGCAGTTGATTGGAGCTGAAATTTCATGGGAAGAGAGGCTATAGGCCTGTGCGTAATATTGTGTTCAAGAAATTGTCAAGAGAAGCAAGTATTTTTCTGCGATGAGAATTTTGATTGTAGTTGTGGATTCCTATAGTCCCAACAAAGATATTTCCTTTAAAACATGTGTTAGAGCCCTAGAGAGAAGTGGGATATCCTAAGGGACTTTGTGGTAGAGAAGGGGATCCCATTCCTTTGGTTGTGCGGGTTGAGGGGAAGAGAGATGGTGGACTGGAATTAGTTGTGGGAATTGATTTTTGAGAGGGGCACAACAACCAACCTTAGGGACCATCATCTCTTGTGGATTCATAGCCCCAACTCAAGGGTGACTTGTTGTTGAGAACTGGAAATGGTTGGGATGAACATTTGACGCAGTAAGAATTCACGACCACACCCCCCGTCGCGCTCTCCTGCTCACAGGATCGATTAATTTCCCTCTGAGCCAAAGTGGCTCCTTGGAGTCCCAATGGAATCCCTGCTAAAAATCCGATCCACGGGTCCTTTCCCTTTACTGCACGGTCTTCTACACTTTACCGTGGTTGTCCCCGACTCAGTTTCAGGGTTCGGGGTTTCATGCTTCCTGTTGTCGAGAGTCACTATCCTCTCGATTCCCCGATCACCGATGGGACAATTTTCCGACGCGCCCCTTTTCCTCAGTCCCTCCTATCTGTGTTGCTAGTCCACATGACCTGCCTTCATATGACCACAGTCATAGGTTCCTATCGGGGTTTCGGGCTTTGCTATGCCAAAATGCACTTGTTCTTTGGATCCGCGATCCTCTGATTCCTGGCGCACTATAATTTCAGCAAGCCCTCATGGCTCAGCCCCTGGTCCACGTGACCACTACCCCATGACCGTAGTGAAACCTCTGCGTCGAGGTTTCGGGGTTTGTGATGTCAAAATACATTTGCCCACGGGACTCGCGATTCTTTGAATCTCGACTCTCCGGTTGGCTAATAGCTGGCCTCTCATGATGGCACTTTCCTTTTCTCTGACGTGATAACAGTTGGCCCCCACTAATCGGGGTTTCGCATTTCGCGATTCCAAAATGCACAAACAACTTATCACCGGGATCCCCGATATCTCGATGACCCCAAGACCGATAGACGGCTTCCTTGTTGGGACTTTTCCCAATGGTGCTGATGATTGCCACACGTCCCTTCTCTGATGGACGGTCCCGATCTCTCCGGGATTTTGAGACTTCCGAGGTCCCACCTCCTTCGTCCTCAGGAAATCTGATTTCCCGATGCCGAATATGTCGATGATCACTCGATCCCCGCCACGTGTCTCCACCAACGGGCGGTCCAGATCCTCCCGGTGTTTCGAGACTTATGTTGTCCCAATTCTCACGACCTCGAGAATCCCGATTTCACGAGTGCCGATGTCCCGATGGTTCCACCCCTTGTCGGGATTTATCCTCCTATCCACGAGGACTTAACTCCCTCGCAACTTCTGCAGATCCAACGATTGTCGACGATCCTGCACCAGATCTAACGGCTCAGATCTGTTCTCCCTCGCTACACTCCTCCATCTTCTAAACTCTGATAATCTCCTTCCGATCCAACGGCTAACGGGATTTCTACTCCAGATCTAATGGCTCAGATCATTTCTCCTGTGCGCTTCTCCTGTGCGCCTTCCTGGATGTGAAAACCAATGGTCCAAATCTCTTCTCCTGCCGATCTGATGGCGAATGTGCTCTCACCTGAGCTTCCTACGCTTTCCTCCCAACCTTGGGAGAAATCACAAGGATTCTAAAGGCCTCGGCCTGTGTCTAATTCCTCCTGCGAGCTCTCGACTTCGAGTTCGTCTCCGTGTATGAAGACGCTATTCCTCCCGAGCTTCGGGAACGTTGAACCCTCCAAAGAGTTCTTCAGCCTCTGCACTCCTTACAGCCTGACTCTGTGCGTGAAAGCACTCACCCTCTTGAGCTTTTGCGCCTGAATCCTCAAGGGACTTTCGGACTCCTACGCCACTATAGGGTCTTCGCGCACCCAAAGTGCTATCTCTCCTGAGCTTCTCAAGTGCTCAGACCCCTACGAGATTTTATCTTTCTTCTCCCACAGATGGAGAATATGAACGCCCCCCTGGCTATCCTTTTGCCTCAAGCAACCTCTTACTGAGTTTTTCTGGGTGTTCAGCAACCCAGTGAAGATCCCTCAGTGGACCTTTCTTCACTTCCAGAACTCAAAGAGTTATTTTCTTCTTCTGTGCCTGAATGCACAAAGTCTCAATGCCCTATTGGCAGAGTTTCCCTTCCACAGAATGTTCAGCAGTCCTGTCTTCTCCTTCTGTGCACCTATGCACCCGCTCGATGCCCACCTGGCAGAGCTCTCAGAACCCTCAATGATTCTGTTTCTTCTGAACTCACAGCAAAGTTCTTCCCTCAACACCACTGTGCCTATGCTCAATTACCACTTGGTAGAGCTTTACAGAATTCACAGCAGAATTCTATCTGCAACTGTGTCTCTCATACATAGCCTTGCCTCCTAAGGTGTTCAGTAACCTCAAAGGTCTTCCTCCTGAGTTGTTGATTTCAGCTCTTGTGCCTCAGCACGTCTTTGTCTGAACCCCACAGTGTTCATAAGTGCACCCTCTATGCACGGCTCTCAGAACCCGCAGTGTTCTGTCACACCCTCCTGGTGTGAAGCCTCAAAGACCTTCACCTGAAATCACACAAACTCCCTGCGAACACACCAACACACATACATTCACAGCATATGAAAGAATACTCACAGACATCCACATAACACAGAATGACATGCAGGAAAAACTGCTTCTGATTATATTAAAATGGCAAATGCCTGTATTTACAATGGTGTTCCCGAGCTCTCTCTGACTCTTCTCTTACAACCATACTCATCTTCTAACTTCTAACTACCAAAATGAGATCTGAAAATCTCTTTTACCTGAGGGGGCTCTTAGAGCGCTTCCCTCCAGATCTACCTACTCTATTCAATTACAATAAATGGTTGTCTAGTCCAGCATCTGGATCTAGAACTCAGCCGATCTAGCAATAAAGTCGATCTACCTAACGCCTGCACAATGGCACGGCTTCTATGGCTCATCATCCTTCAACATTTAATTACATTCAATTCATATTTTAAATGAGGTTGAGCCTCTCTTCAGTGCGCGATTTTAATTCGTTGGCGTGGCTGGCTGGATGACGTGGAGAGATGCTCCTGCATCAAACTCCTCAGCTGCAAAATCATGAGCTCATGCTCATGTGCTTCCCCTCTAAGGGGTTGGAAATCCTCCTGGATCCCAAACAAATATCTGGAGCTTCCCATCTGCTCCATTTTGTTACTGTTGCTCCTGTTGCGCCACTGTTGTTGCTTCTTTTCTGCCCAGCTTCTCCTCGCTGGCAGTTTTTGCTGATCTGATCATCAACTCCATGATCTCTTCGATCACTGCATCCAGCTGCTCCCATGGCTGGCTCTGCTTTTGCAGTCTCCTCAGCTATGAAAATTTTTGGCACATGAGAAGATCACCATGATCTCCCATGCCTCCTTCATCTGTTTCCAACTTCACCTGATGGATGTGCACGCCCTGCACTTTCACCCTTTCCTCCAGGGCTTCTATCTGTTCCCACAGATCAGCAAAACAAATGTTGTTTGCCTCTTCTTCCTCTGCTTCTACAACCTCCCCTGTTGCAGTCCTTTCAGTCTCCTGGCTGAAAATATCGAGCCATTCCTCAGAATGCTCGTCTTCCTCTTCGTCTTCTTTTGTCGTCAGCTCCAATGCTACAACCCCTTCAGATTTTTGGCTGAAAGTGTTGAGACACTCCTCAGAATGCTCATCTTCTTCACCTGCTTCTTCTTGGGCACATGGTAGGAATATTCCAATTCCCCCAATCATCAGACGATTTCTCATATCTTCCTCCTCTGTCAGCTGCACATGCTGATCCAAATCTATCTTTGAGCTCACCTGCTCTGTCAGCTCCCCTAGTTGATTCCAACTCACCTGCTCATCCCTTCCCACCTGGAAATATGGGATGTCTCTGTTGCCTTCCTGGCAGACTATGAGATCAACCGATCCCATCTTCATCAGCACTCCTTGCTGAATTGAACTCGCCTTCGAGTCCATGAGACCTTCAGACAGTCTCGAACTTTCATCTCTGCCCACCTGGCAGTCTGAGATGCTTCCACTGCCTTCCTAGCAGTCTTCGAGATCCCGCAGCGATCTCCTTTCACTGCCCAGCTGGCAATGTAAAATTCCCTCACTGTCCTCCTGACAGTCTATGAGATCCCGCAGTGATCTCAATCTGTTGCCCTCTTGGCAAACAGGAATTTATACTTCTCTGCCCTCCTGGTAGTTCTTGAGATCATCAGACGATCCCAATCCATTCTCTTCACCGAGAATTTCTCCAATTTATGGTTCACATATCTGAACCAATTCCTCCTCTGTGGCTTTGAGGTTTTCAACATACCTCAACCATTCCTTTAACAGCCTACGTTGTCTTATGACCATCAACTCCCTGACTGGCCACTTCATCTTTGGCTTCTTCATGGGCCACTCATACACCCATCTTGGCTTCTTATCCTGCTGCATCCGCAGTTTGAGATTTTTTATCTCTGCTCTTATATCAGCAAGCTCTTCATCCATTTCTGCAAGCTTTTCTGCTTTTCTCTTCCTCCTATGACCTTCAGTACCCTTCTTGTTGTGTCTATCTGCCTCCCTTACAAATCTGTTGTTGTCACTCTTCATCTTGAGTGTGTCCAGCTTCATCTTACAGTCCTGCTGACTGTTTATGGATTGTCGCCTACCTGCAAACAAGTCCTTACAGAGTCCTCCAGCGCTATGTCTTCCTCTTGCCTCCTATGTCTGCAATATACAAACAGAATCCTGCTCTGATACCACTTGACGCAGTAAGAATTCATGACCACACCCCCCGTCGCGCTCTCCTGCTCACAGGATCAATTAATTTCCCTCTGAGCCGAAGCGGCTCGTTGGAATCCCAATGGAATCCCTGCTAAAAATCCGATCCAAAGGTCCTTTCCCTTTACTGCACGGTCTTCTGCACTTTACCGTGGTTGTCCTCGACTCAGTTTCAGGGTTCGGGGTTTCGTGCTTCCTGTTTTCAAGAGTCATTGTCCTCTCGATTCCCCGATCACCGATGGGACAATTTTTTGATGCACCCCTTTTCCTCAGCCCCTCCTATCTGTGTTGTTGTTCCACATGACCTGCCTTCATATGACCATAGTCATAGGTTCCTATCAGGGTTTCGGGCTTTGCTATGCCAATATGCACTTGCTCTTTGGATCCGTGATCGTTCGATTCCTGACGCGCTATAATTTTAGCAAGCCCTCCTGGCTCAGCCCTTGGTCCACATGACCACTACCCCGTCATCGTAGTTAAACCTCTGCGTCGGGGTTTTTGGGTTTGCGATGTCAAAATACATTCGCCCACGGGACTCGCGATTCTTCGAATCCCGACTCTCTGGTTGGCTGACAGCTAGCCTCTCACAATGGCACTTTCCTTTTCTCTGACGTGCTGACAGTTGGCCCCCACTGATCGGGGTTTCGCATTTCGTGATTCCAAAATGCACAAACAACTTGTCACCGGGATCCCCGATATCCCGATGACCCCAACACCGATAGATGGCTTCCTTGTCGGTACTTTTCCTGATGGTGTTGATGATTGCCATGCGTCCCTTCTTTGATGGACGGTCCCGATCTTTCCGGGATTTCGAGACTTCTGATGTCCCACCTCCTTCATCCTCAGGAACTCCGATTTCTCGATGCCGAATATGCCGACGATCGCTCGATCCCCGCCACGTGTCTCCACCAACGGGCGGTCCAGATCCTCTCGGTGTTTCTAGACTTATGATGTCCCAATTCTCACGACCTCGAGAATCCTGATTTCCCGAGTGTCGATGTCCCAATGGTTCCACCTCTTGTTGGGATTTCTCCTCCTATCCACGAGGACTTAACTCCCTCGCAACTTCTGCAGATCTGACGTATGTCGGCGATCCTGCACCAGATCTAAGGGCTCAGATCTGTTCTCCCTCGCTGCGCTCCTCCGGCTGCTAAAATCTGATCATCTCCTTCTGATCCAACGGCTGACGGGATTTCTTCTCCAGATCTGATGGCTTAGATCATTTCTCTTGTGTGCTTCTCCTGTGCGCCTTCCTGGATGTGAAAACCGATGGTCCAGATCTCTTCTCCTGCCGATCTGATGGCGACTATGCTCTCACCTAAACTTCCTTCACTTTCTTCCCAACCTTGGGAGAAATCCCAAGGATTCTAAAGGCCTCGGTCCATGTCTAATTCCTCCTGCGATCTCTCGACTTCGAGTTCATCTCCGTGTATGAAGACGTTATTCCTCCTAAGCTTCAGGAACGTTTAACCCTCCAAAGAGTTCTTCAACCTCTGCACTCCTTGCAGCTTGACTCTGTGCGTGAAAGCACTCACCCTCCTGAGCTTTTGCACCCGAATCCTCAAGGGACTTTCGGACTCCTACGCCACTATAAGGTCTTCGCGCACCCAAAGTGCTATCTCTCCTGAGCTTCTCAAGTTCTCAAACCCCTACGGGATTTTATCTTTCTTCTCCCACAGATGGAGAATATGGACGCCCCCCTGGCTATCCTTCTGCCTCAAGCAACCTCTTGCTGAGTTTTTTTGGGTGTTCAACAACCCAGTGAATATCCCTCGGTGGACCTTTCTTCACTTCCAGAACTCAAAGAGTTCTTTTCTTCTTCTTTGCCTGAATGCACAAAGTCTCAATGCCCTCTTGGCAGAGTTTCCCTTCCACAGAATGTTCAGCAGTCCTGTCTTCTCCTTCTATGCACCTATGCACCTTCTCGATGCCCACCTAGAAGAGCTCTCAGAACGCTCTATGATTCTGTTTCTTCTGAACTCACAGCAAAGTTCTTCCCTCAACACCACTGTGCCTATGCTCAATGCCCACTTGGCATAGCTTTAAAAATTCACAGCAGAATTATGTCTGCAACTGTGTCTCTCATACACAGCCTTGCCTCCTGAGGAGTTCAGTAACCTCAAAGGTCTTCCTCCTGAGTTGTTGATTTCAGCTCTTGTGCCTCAACACGTCTTTCTCTAAACCCCGCAGTGTTCAGAAGTGCATCCTCTGTGTACAGCTCTCAGAACCCGCAGTGTTCTGTCACACCCTCCTAGTGTGAAGCCTCAAAGACCTTCACCTGAAATCACACAAACTCCCTGCAAACACACCAACACACATACATTCACAGCATATGAAAGAACACTCACAGACATCCACATAACACAGAATGACATGCAGGAAAAACTGCTTCTGATTATATTAAAATGGCAAATGCCTGTATTTACAATGGTGTTCCCGAGCTCTCTCTGTCTCTTCTCTTACAACCATACTCATCTTCTAACTTCTAACTACCAAAATGAGATCTGAAAATCTCTTTTACCTGAGGGGTCTTTTAGAGTGCTTCCCTCCAGATCTACCTACTCTATTCAATTACAATAAATGGCTTTCTAGTCCAGCATCTGGATCTAGATCTCATCCGATCTAGCATTAAAGTCGATCTACCTAACGCCTACACAAAGGCACGGCTTCTATGGCTCATCAGCCTTCAACATTTAATTACATTCAATTCAAATTTTAAATGAGGTTGTGCCTCTCTTCAGTGCGCGATTTGAATTCGCTGGCGTGGCTGGCTGGCTAGCTGGATGATGTGGAGAGATGATCCTGCATCAACATTCATCCTATGTAGTAGGTAGCATTTGATTTATAAAAGATGAGTTTTTTTTTTTTTTTTATCTTTGTTCAATTTTTTTTTTTATGGGTTTATATTGCTGTGTGTAAACTGTATGTTTTTGAGAAATTATATGTTTCTATGTGTATGTTTAATTAGATGCATTCATGTTCATTGGAATTGTTGTTAAATGCATGGACGTTTTTATCTTGTTGCATGTTTTTAATTTAATGGTCTTAGGATAAGAAAATTTTAAAATTGTTGGGTTTTGTAGTGGGGAGCATTATAGATTGGTATCAAAGCTTGTGGTTCAACACCGGACCATATGGGCCAGGGACCAGCATGAATTTGGAAAATTCGTTGTTACAGATTTTGGATATGTGATGGATTTGGGGAAAATTGTGAAAATAGAGTGAAATTCCCAAATTTTTGGGTGGATAATGCATGTAATTTGACAAGGGATGCAAAATTAACAGTCGCAGGGTCATGATTTAGCCATGGGAAGCTAAGTTAAGATCTTCCATGGTGCTCAAAAAATGAAGGAACATTTTGGTTGAAAAATAATGTTTTAGTAAAACTATTAAATTTTCAAAAAAGATTGTAATTTTTAGGATTTTTGGAAAATTCCGTACAAATTATGACGTGAACCGTACCATGACGTGGACTAACAAGGTCCATAGTGGAAAAAGGTAGGGGTTGTGGGACATATTTGATGGATCAATGACTAATATCACTTGATTTTTAAGAATCAACAGTCAAGATTCATTTGTGGGTTTGGAGAGGCCTGGCGAAGTTTGGAGTAGTTTGGTGAACCGACGACTAAGATCACTCTGATTTGAATATTGACGATCTAGATCCAATGTGGAGAATTTTTTTAGGAAGATTAGTTTTTGGAAGAATGTTTTTGGGATAATGCATTTGAGAATATGCTTTTTTAGGAAAAATGGCTTTTGGGAAAAAAAAATTCAAACAAGTTCTTTCAAGGAAATCCTTTTGAGAGAAGGCTTACGGATTTCGAGAAAACCCTATAACATGCAACTTGAAATTCCAATGGAAAAGTCTATTAAGGAAAAATTTTGATAGGCCCGTGGCTTGTGGGTTTCAGGAAAACCCTATAACATACAACTTGACATTTCGATGGAAAAGTCCACAAAGGAAAAAAGTCATATGGGCTTGTGGCTTGCGGGTTTTGGGAAAACCCTATAACATGCAACATGACATTCCAATGGAAAAGTATGCAAAGGAAAAAAAAATTGATGAAGACCAATTATGGGGGTTGTCAAATCAATTTTTTTTATGAGCTTCGATCCTTGGACCTGTGGGTTATGGCCCATGAAATAGAGTGCAACTAAGTCTGGGCAGCAATAAAACTTGACATCTCCACCAATACACCCTGAATAAATTGGAGTCCTTGTATCTCAATCATCCAAATCAAGTTCATAGGAAATTCATTACAATCACTCCTCGATCCTCTTATACAGTTCATAGCTTCTATCACTTGCCTCTTCCAACACCTTGGCATTCCTAATTCCAACACTCATTGTCCATCGTAGAACCTTTGGAAATCTGGCATTCCACTCAACACAAATCATTTGCCATCACACAACCATCGAATAGGACCAATGGTTATATCACTATGTGTAAATCATTTGCATCGCACAATCATTGGCTAAGACCAATGAATACAACACTGCATGAAATTTACTTGTCATCAATGTTCTCTCTATGTCTGGTATGTGCGCAAAAGGGTTCATCAATAACTATGTTTGATCATTGATCCATGATGATCAATTATTAGATATTCTCTCAATAGGTTGATGAATATATGGTTTCCCAAATGTTTGTGACATCCCCTAAACTCCTTTTGCGAAGAACCAACAACGTGTGCCTTGTTTTCATACCATTTCTCATCTTGGACTTATGATACAGATATGCGCAATCCACTCTCACACATGCATTCAAACATGGATTCAACCACATAGAACTAAACCATAATTAATAAGATATCAAAATATACAAATAGGGATACATAAAATACATAGTATATATTAATATCGAGCTCGATTTTATTACACATACGAACTCTCTAGGCCTAGCCTCAATTTTACATTGTGTAGACCCCCCTTTCTAAGAATAGAATATTATTGTTATCACTGAAATTTCGTCCGCAAATGGTTACAAGAATTCAGCATCACCAAACAGTTATGAGGTCACCCATGGACCAAAATTACCACAAAATCATTTCCAAATGGTCAAAAACTATACAACCAGTGACAAAATTAAAGTGCGCTATGACTACACAAGGCTCGCGTGCACATGCGCAAATCAGAAACGCAGGAAAAGAGCACATGTGCCCGATGCGCGACTATTGTCGCTAAAATCCACGCACATCTGAGAACGACACATTTATGAGAGTGGTCGGCCTCCCACCCACTTCTGGTTCAGCTTCCAATTTGATTTGACACTCAAATCTGGACTGGATCTGACTGGGTGGTTGGTCAAAGACCTAAAAATGCCCTAATTAGCCTCTTTCCACACTACAAGCTGGTTGCACAATACCTCAAAGAGGTGCTATAAAAAGGCAATGGGTGCACTTCATTTTTTAAGGAATTCAATAGCAAAGTTATGTTGCTACTATTCTCTTGAGGAATCCTCTATTCTCATCAAGAGTATACTAGCTCCATTACATTGGGAAATCCATCTCACCCCTTGAGTGGATTAGCGAAGAATTCTTTCACCATTTTCATTCAAAGTTGTAAGAAGAGCTTATTTGTGGGGGTCCAAGAGCTCTCCCTTGGAGGAAGAAGGGACTCATAGTCCTCTTTCTTCTTGGTGTTTTCTTTCAATGATATAAACCTTACCATTGGTGACATGGGTCTTATTGTTTCTTTTGTCCTTATGTCCCTATGCTCATTAGTTTAGTTGTTTTTTTATTTCTTAGTTTATTTCTTAGTTGTTCTTTTATATTTCTTTCTCTAACCCTTTTCCTTATAGTTGTCCTGCTTAGCAAACTCAACTAATCTTGCAAGGAGCTCTATTTTTCTCACTAAGGTGATGAAAGAGGCGCAACAGATTGGTGACTCCACTAAAGAAAGGTATCAATTTCCTACCCCATTTGGGTTTTTCTAGCTCTTCTTTTGATCTATTTAACCTGCAGGTGCATTAACCGGCCCAAGCCAACCTGCAAAACATCCAATTCCAAGTTGAATTGAGAGAATTCCATCTGGAATTTTCTTCACGGACGTGTGTCTACTGTGCGCGAGTTTATTGGCCCACAGACGCGCATCGTGCGCACATGCACCTAAGTCACAGTATTGTTTTGCGCACCTATGCCCAAAAGCTCTTTTTGAGCTGCGCACAGGTGCTCAGTGCGCCTCTGTCTACACTGAAACCCGTGCACCTGTGCATAAAACTACACATTGTAAGGTTTTTTGTGATTTGGGGAAGGCCCCTAGCCTTCTTAAAAGTGATTTCATGCATGTTTTGAGCTACACCACACTTAGTTCCCTCTTCATATAAAGAGATTAGTCAAAACACATAGGCACTTAGGGGGTTTAAAATCATTTTTTCCTCTTTTTGTTTTCATTTTTCCACATGGATGGCTTGATTTGACTAAAAGTATAAGTTGGAATCATTTGCAAACACATCTAACTTGCATTGGGACTAGAGGTTAGATAACAATCGTTTAGTATGCTCTTCTCTCGCGCTTCAAAGAGACCTTGAGAATCAGAAAGAGGTTGTAGGATAATTTCGTCTCCCTTAAAAAAACTAAAACCTTTAGGAGAGGACAACAGCCCCTCTTGGGACTCCTCTTAGTTTATTTTTCAAAGACATGTTAAGATTGTAACGGGCCCATACATGCCCACATGCTACAAAGATAGGATAGTGTTGAAATTTACTTTCTTAGATTAAATCACTAGGGAAGTTTAAAGTTTTTGTAATGGGCACATACATGCCCACATGATCAGAATCTAGGATAGTTTCAACGCTTTTCTTAGATTAAATCACAATATGGAGTTAAAGGAATAGTAAAGGACCCACATGTCCACATGCTAGTTTCCTAGGGACTTTTGAAGTATGCAAGGTTGTACCAAAGGCAATTAATTAATTAGGTAATCAACACTTGTAAGGACCAAGCGAAGTCCACATGCAGCAAGGTGACACATAATTCATTAAAACATTGGCACACTTTCACTCATTCACACACAAAAGTCACTTATCACTCACATAGTTTTCTTCTCAAAATGTGGAGGTCAAAGTAAGTTTCCTCCGAGGGATTCCGAAACACCCCACCCTTTTCTTGACGAAACTATCCACTCCCATTTAATTTCAACGAGGTTGGTTCACACCCCCAATCTCTCAAACAACCACATCTAAAAAATTTCTAAAAACTCACTAAGTTTTCCTCCACAGGAGGTGCCAAAAGAAATTTTTTAGTCTAGGTAGGATTTTGGGGATAGGCATCCAAATAACTCCCTGTTATTTGGTTCTCTCATTATCAAAACAATAGAAGTTGTCAAATAAAGAACTGAAATTCCTCCAAGTCAAGTGTTCCTAACACCATAAGGTAGGGAGATACCCGTGAAGGGTTGAAGGCACCCACCTCTTGGACGGGATCCAGCCCGTGACCCATTTCTTAGGCCGAAAATCTAAATGTCGCACTTTGACCTAGGTACCTAGTGACCAAATTTTAGGACATCTACCCAGGTGGCAATTTTGGGCTGCAATTGCACCTTGATCGGATTTTGTGTGGCTATTGGGAAATATCACTAGCTCTTTCAGGATATGCCCCCTTTACCCCTCATTATAACTGATTATTTCATCCTTCACTAGTTTCTCTTCCGGTGACTTCAGACCCCACTGTTAAGTACTATTGGAAGGTCCAGTGCTATTTGAGAGGAAGGACATTACATCTTTTAGGACACGAGCATTTTTTTTCTTTGATTCCCCACGTGGAAAAAACCCCCTTATCCACATATATGCTTCTTTTTCACAATACTTTATGTATGATGCACTTATGATTACATTTTGATTTAGATATATATTGTGTAAAGTTCAAAAAATTAGAACAAATGCTCTTGCTTATTTATTACTCTCACCACCATTCGCACACATTCACCCAGCTATTCGGACATCATAGGGGACCCACAAAATTCTCGTCATTCCAGATGCTTGCTAAATCTCCCTCCTATATTAGGGGGAGTGCCTGGTCTTGCCAACTCATCGACACCACCTTCTCACACTCCAGTGAGTTCCACTGTCTTAGGATCATCTTTGCTTGGTTCCACATTACTTAGGTCCACTTCCCAAGGTCCTCCGTCCACTCGCTCTCCTTTACACGGAAGCAGGGGGCCAACTTCCTCTCAAGGGGGAAGTACCAACCCACCTAGCCCTCCTTAAGGGTTAGGTTCACAGAACACTCACACCATGGTTAGAACTAATCCTCCACCAACACTCCTGATGACATATTTGGCCTCTCTTAACATACCAAATCTAAGCAAACTCACCAATTATCCTATATTGCATGACCCCACATGGACTGCAATGCCCACCAAACTACCTTCAGACATCCCCAAGTTTGAAGGAAAGGCAGGGGATGACCCTTCCAACCATGTCATGACTTTCCACCTATGGTTCTCTTCCAATAGCATTATGGATGATTCCATAAAACTATGATTATTTCAACACAAATTCACTAGCCCATCAACCAAATGGTATGTAGATGAAAAATCAGGGTCCTATGCAACTTTCGAGTCCTTGGCCAAAGCATTTTTGACCTTCTTCTAATTACCAATCCGCCATGACAATGGTCTTGAACTACTCTCTAATTTCAAACAAACCTCAGACACACATATCGTTGATCACATTCATGAGTGGCATAGACGACGTAGTTTGTGCAAAGTAGAAACCACCAAACAACAGTGTCTCGACTGGTTTCTCATATCACTTGTCTCTCTCCTCGATAAGGATGTAGCTTCCACCTTCCCTCAATCAGAAGAATAAGCCATCAGTAAATCTCAACAATATGACCTCATCTATTCACAGTCAGGGTACTTTTACACTGTACTTCCTGATCTCCCAAAACCCATGCCATTCGGCCAAGACAAACTCGGGATGTCTCACTCAATAGACAGACTGATTAGTAATACCATGCACCACGGTCCACAACCCCAACAACCACCAATGTATGGCACACCTCAATATCTGTCGGCATATGGGGGCACCTCTTATTACCCCCCACCCCCTTATCAACAACCATACCCTGTTGTTATGCCTCCACCTATCAGTGGGCCACCGTCAGCACCCCCCATACACCCACTTATCCAAACAATTTTTGGAACCCCCTCTACCTCAGCTTATACTCTAAGTACTAGTGAAAGTGCCATGCCTTCCTATGTACCTTACGGATCGTTACCCCCACAAAATTCGTACTTAATCCGTACTTTCCATTTCCTGGTCCCCCACAACCCATGGCTCCCCCACATCCTCACGCTGGGTTGAATTTTGTTCAACTCTCTCCCATTTAGCAATATCAAAATTTTGAACAGTTGAATATGGAAAATCTGACCCACCCATCGAATAATGCCAAAAAGAAAGGAAGAAACAAAAAAAATAACAACCCAGGTCAAGGTGGGAATTAACCCTAGCATAACCAACCTACTGGGGGCAACCAGAACCAAGGGAATCAGAACCCCCAGGGGGGCAATAACAACAGGCGTTAAGGGAGAAATAACAATACTATTAAAACCACCTTCCCTTGTTCCCTTTGCAGTGAGTTCGGTCATTATACTCAGCATTGCCCCCAAATCACTTATTTTAAATGGTTGAAAGACTCAAGCAGTCTACCACATCCTCCAACACCACCTGCCCCTCAGCAGGCCCCACAACAATACGTTCAACAACCCCCCCCAGCCGTGTTGTAGAACCCCATTCCACACCAAGGTGTGATGAACACCCAACAAGAGATACAGCCTACCCCACCATAGTTGGGACAGTACCTCAATCCAAACAATCCAGCAGATCATACGATCCTCCTCACCAGTGAGGAAGAAATCCTTCTGCAAACACATAGTCGTCAATACCATGAACCTGTTGAGTCTTATACCATTCCCCCAGAAACAATCCCCGCACCAATGGGATCCCTGTTGGTGATCCCTCACCCTAATGTAGAACCACCTCTTCGTATCCCTCTCATCCCATTGCGCAGGAACGTCCACAACCCACAGGCTAGGGCGGCTCATAATTACAGTTTGGTTGATGACTTAGCACAATCCCCAGCTGCCATGTCAGTCTTAGAAGCCCTTCAAACTTGTCCCACTCAGCGAAAATCATTACTTTCCGCCTTGGGGGCAATTGAACCTGCAAATACTCGACTCATCACATTTGATCTCGACAGCGAAGAACCTCGACTCCCCGCTCTGATCTCTTTTCAAATCCCAGTAAAAATTCGAAACATAACAGTTCATCGGTGCATCATCAATGAAGGTGCATCCACATGCATTATGTCCAAATCTGTATGGCAGAAACTTGGTTCCCCCAAACTCATACCATCTGCCATTACCTTAAGAGCTTACGATGGATGACCATCATCTCCTGAAGGACTCTTCCAAAATGTCCCTATAGAAATCGGGGGAAAGACCATTCTCATCGACATTGAAGTTATCGATGCCCCACTTGATTATAATATCCTGTTCGGTCGTAGCTACATGTACGCTATGAAGGCAATTGCCTCTTCCATCTTTTGAACAATGATTTTCCCCCATAACGGGAAGATCATTACCATTGACCAAGTCTCACGTTATGAGCCTAACCCTTCTGCCAACATCGATAACATTCTCCCTCTCATCCACATGAGTCATGACACATACCCACTCATCGAAATGGGTCCTGAAATTTTCAAAGACCCATCATTGTTAGGAACTTACCATGGTGCACCACCGCTCCTTCATCCTTCCAATCAAGTATGCGTCGTATCATCCAACGGAACTGACATAGAGGATACCCTTCCTCCTAGGGAGGCTTCTATCATATCTGACATCCCACTAGTCGTAGAGCTCCCCCCTCACAAGCCTCCTACGAACTCGTCGACTCCACCAGTCCACAATTTCACCTCTCCCCAAGGCCATATCCCAATTTGGGAGAATGTTCCCCAAGCCATTACTCAAATCCCCTTCTTTTACCTCCCACTAGATGTATAAGATTTCCAAGTAGCCGCAATGCTTACCCTCCCTAATATGGTGTTAGAAATTCCAATTTGGTATTTACATCCACCAGAGATGGTCCCTCAACCATCCCTTCCCCCCCAAATGGAAGGAATCCCAATGACGATTCCCATACTCACTCCCACCATACCCTCTACATCCCCCCTCACTAACCTCCCTACCACAGCTGGGGGTAGGAAAAAGAAGAAGGAGCCCATAGCTCCACTTCCCCCGCGCGTCCAACTTCCTTGCGCGCTATGTGAGAAAGATGGACACCAAACCAACAACTGCCCATCTCTACCCGAGTTACAGAACCTGATTCCACTCAATCAAACACCATCAACGCTCGCCACTGTAGCAAGTACTACCGCCACCACCTCTCACTCAAGTAGTAAATGGATGCGAACCAAATTCACCTGTGCTATATGTTCAGAATATGGCCATTATACACACCTCTTTCCCATCACTACCACGCTTCTGGAAGACATTAGCCATAGTACACCAAAGCTTCTAGAACGAACCCAATCCAGCTACGTCATCCCTACCAAAAATCACTGACATCCATTATGTCGCAACTTCAGTCAATGAATGTATGAGATTCCCTTTCTCTCTATGTGAATCCTTAGATCATTTTACATACCAATGTCCTATGATCATTGAATACAGGCAACATCAATTGACCCTGATTCAAACCCCTACAGAATCAATGGTTGACCTTACCTCATCACTAGAAATTCTTCATATCATTTCTCCTAAACCTGAAGCACTCCCGATGCCTCCATGGTTCTTGAATGACTTATCTGAGGATTCACCCCCAAATACCCCCAATTCTCCCATTAATTTCCCGACGGAAATTTTACACCCAACTACCACTGGTACTCCCCAGTACTTCGATATTTGGTCTATGTCGAGCAAACCATCACCATCTCATTACGTCGTTCCCCCTGCTTCTTCATCACTAGGGGATAGACACACGGCAACAGTCACCGATATCACTCTTTTAGATTCTTTGTATTCTCGCCAATTCCACTATGATGAGGACATACTCGAAGAGGTAAACACCCCCGACTACCCATGGGATGTGCTACACCACCGAGCGCTCTTCTTTCCACAGGAAGCCTCCACGCCTCCTAACCAACACCCCATATACACGGTCGAAACCAAGGATTTTATCCCATCAGGGCATATCGACTAGTTCAAAAACCCCATTCCTACCCCTAATGCTTTTGAAGAAGGAAACATGGCCAAAATTTCCCTGACCATCAAAATCGATATTTCCATAAAAAATGGAGTCATCGAGGAAATCACCATTGGTGTTTCTTGCACTCCTCGAGAAATCATAGATATCTTATATCAGCGAGGGGTTGACACCATACTTTATTGATGCTTGACTATTGATGAGGCCGATAGAGTCTTAAACGACTGCGATAGCGGCACATGTGAGAGCCATTTTTCGGGAATGTCCACTGCTCAGAAAATCATCCGAGCAGGTTATTTTTAGCCTACATTGTTTCACGATTGCATTCATGTCGTGAAGCGATGCGAGAAATGTCATCTTTAGGCCAACAAAGCACAAGCACCACCTGCTCTTCTTCACTCAGTCATTATTGTCGACCCCTTCTGTAAATGGGGCATTAACTTCATGACTTGTAATCCCCCATCCAGCAATGGACACAAATACATTGTTGTCGCAATTGATTACTTCACAAAATGGGCTGAATCTATGCCTACCTTCAACAACATTGTTGATATTGCAACATGTTTTTTTCTTTAATCACGTCATATCCCGCTTTGGAGTACCACTCCAACTAGTTTCCGATCATGGGAAACATTTCGAAAATGAAATTTTTGTTGAACTCTCATCTCGGTTGGGATTCTCCCACGAGTTTGCCTCACCATATTACCCTCAGTCTAACGGACAATTCAAAGTAGTTAACAAGGTCCTTAAGACCATGTTGCAGTGCACAATTAACAAACATAAGACCAATTGGCATCATATGTTATTTTCCGTGCTATGGGCTTACCGAACAGTCGTGAAAATAGCCATTGGTTTCACACCATTTCATCTAGTCCATGGGGTTGAGGCCACTCTTCCCATCGAGTGCAAAATTCCCACCTTACGCACCGCAATTGAGCTATTACCCGACACTGCTCCAATGGAGAAGCGCTTGCTACCTTAGAGTCCCTGGATGATGATCGTCGATCTTCATTACAGAACAATGAAGCAGCTAAAAATGGTCAAAAGCCACCTTTGATCACCACGTCAACCTTCACTCGTTTCACGAAGGCGACCTTGTCCTTTCTTACGATATCGCTCACGATACCCTCAGTCATGGAAAATTCGAGTCACTATGGCACGTCCCCTACATCATCCAACATTGCCTCACCAAAGGCGCATACATCATGGCCTCTCCTAAAGGCCTTTCTCTCAAAGAACCTGTCAATGGGTTATACTTAAAGAAATTTTACGCCTAAGCATAGTCATTCTACTTTAGGTTATTTCTTTTATAGTGTTTTTAATCTTTTTTCCATCCCTCACGTCTAAACTATCATTTGTGCTATTGGCAGATGCCTCCTCCACTGACCTACCACATCGGTTACGCCGACGACACCAGTCGTTGGACACAAAATATCGCTTCGGCAGCTTGGGCCCTCTATACCCCCTCACATGAAATTCTCCACTCTACTAGTATATGTTTGGGTTCAGCAACCAACAACCAAGCCAAATACACTGTCGTCATTGGCCTCCTCGCCGATGCCTAGCATCATCGTATTCGTCACCTTAATGTCTTTCTCAACTCTCAACTAGTCGTCCTCCAGTTCAACAATGTGTACCGCGTCTGCGATCCTTGCCTCTTTCGCAAATACCTGCAAGTTAGAATTTTATCTCAACATTTTGATTTCATCACATTTACACATATTCCAAGACAATTGAATCAAATTATAGATAACTTAGCTAACATTGTGTTAAATTGGCATATATCACATCAAGCTACCTCTACACATACATAACAATATCAAACACCTGTCACAACATATATAAATTAGACATCATCAACACATTAACAAAACACATGTAAACATCACATAGATCCCAAAATGTATACTCATATATATATAAATCGGTCCACAGTACCATCAAAATGTTTACATACAAATATACAAATGTCCGCAAGCCAATGAAGCACCTTGGTGCAAAACTGGTGCCACTACACGAAAATGGGCTCACCAACCTATATACAAAAATAAAAAAATACATAGAGCACCACTCAAGGTGCCTCTAGAGAAACACCTCCTGCCCCTCCCTCGGGCGGTGGTCCCCCACCCACTACTAGTCCCTCTGAACTGGGAGGTAATCGTCTTGTCATAGCAGCATCTGCTATTGTTTCTCACCGCACCACGGCCCACCACGTCGGCGACACTCCCACACACTGCTCCAGGATGCCCTCATCCTAGATATGCGACCACATGCCCTCAGGAACTCCCTGTAGCATCGCCTTCAGGTGACGGCGAATATCCTCAAAATCTACTCCGACATCCACCGGAGGAGCATGCGATGGCTTGGCACCTGGGTCATCAAAACAATGCCTCCTCGGTGCTCTCTCATCATCAGCTGGTCTTGCCTCAGCGTCCTCACGCCAACATCTCTCTCCTTCCTGCGGCCCTCCCCGCAGTGGTCTCCCCATCTCCTAGCGATACGGGGATCTCAGCAGCTCAACCTCACACCCGTGAGGTCCCACATCTACACATACAAACAACCAAATGATAATATCAGCGTCTATACAAAATACACATGTCATGCTATCTCAAAAAATCAATATATCAAACTCATAAACATACCTCGGTGATCAAACACCTCCCCTGGAGGTAACACCATGTCTGGATCACCCCGGATGTCAACACCAGCGTAAGGATACTGCAGTATAACCTGTGGCATCTGCCGCCTCAGCCGTGAAAAAATGGCCGCCCTCGCCACCATCGTGGTGAACCAGTATTGTCGACCACCACCTCAATCGCAGCTCTCACGCACCAGGAGCACCCAATAAAATCCTAGGGTGCAAGATAGGCACCCTCTCCAAAAACCAAGCCACCAAGATAGACCCAAAGGCAAAGTCCTCAGTGTCGGTAGACCAACATCTGTCCAGTTGCCCCACCATCCTGGCATGCAGCGTCAACCCCCAAACAAAGTGCTCCCTAGCCAGTGCCCTCCCCATAACCCTCAACTAACCACCACTGATCCGTTGAGTCATGAGGGACCCATACACCCTCACAATCATTGCTGCTACACAGCGATGCGCTAGAGCATCCATCGCCTCGATGCTCATGATAGAGCCCGACATGTAGTTCTCCCTCGAACAGTACCTCTGACCCAAAGTCGCTAACGACACATCCACAAGTAACACCGGCTCCGCTGGTAGAGGCATTCCCCGAAAAGGGAGCCCAGTCAAAAAGTATATGTCCTCCACTGCAGTGAAGGCGATCTGCTCTCCCCGCACCATAAAACAATGTAGGTCTGGACTCCACATCCAGATCAGAAACTACAGGAGATACTCCTGTGCCCATATCAACGGGCACTCGAAGAACTTCAGCAGCCCATAGGCTGCCAAAGTGGCATGAACCTCTGGCTCCTCAATCGCCACGGCATCCCTCAGCTGGGACCAATCCCGCTCTTGCCAACTGACCGGCATCATGCAAAATGATCGCCTGCAACCACATAATACAATTCTAGGTCAGCCATATTGACCATAAAAAAACATTAAAAAGATGAGTTTTTCACCCGTAAGCTTTGCCCCCAAGGTGCAGATGTTTAACCCTCAGGCGCGGACATATGCATGCATGTTCACCCTACAGGCATGCACGTATGCGTGCCTGTTCACCCCACAGGCGTGCCTCTCCATCCCACAGACATGCATGTGTGCACGCCTGCTCACCCTACATAGGCGCCTCCATGCGCCCCTGTTACGAACATAGGCGTGCATCAAAACGCGCCTGTCCACTACACAGTCGCTCACCCATGCGTGGTTGTGTAGCAAACAGGCACACATATCATGCGTGCCTTTGTTACCCCTACGGGCACCCCCATGCGCAGCTATCTAGATAATAGGCTCACACTCATGCGCACATATTTTCGGATCGCCCGTGCACTTGGGGGCCCACACCCATAAAACTCCCGTACGTCCCTCCATACAGACCCTACCCAAAAATGGAAAACCTACTTCTATGCAGGACGATAAGACTACTAACCTGAAGCTCACTGGTCCTGAATCGACTGCCTTATTCTCCCAGAATCTCCAAATCTCCTTTGAATACCTCTCATCCAGTCACTCTAGCAGCAAGTACAAATGAGGTGGCAATGTGCACCCTACCACTATATATAGGCCTTTCCGCCAAACTTCCAAACACCATTTCAGGAGCTCTGGGTGTCTTTTTTTCAATCCGTCTTCAACCACGAGATCAGCATCCCATCACCTACATCAAGATAGTCCCTAGGCCAGTTTTTATCCTTAGCCCTCGGGGCGCCATTTTTTCATACCCCGTCCAGGTACGCATGCTCATGTTCAAAATTATCAAATAAATGCTTGTATGATAGATTCTTTTCAAATATTGTTCACGTCGAGTATTTGGTTTTCATGTGTGCAGGTACTTGGTCATCATACATCAACGCAACCCCTTCAGGTATATCATCAACACTGGCATGTAATCATTCCCTCTGAATCTCAATTGCATCTCCAGTCACACCCTCTAACATTTTCCTCTAGGATCCCCATCTCCGGCTCTGCAGTACCGACACCTCCATTTCATCTTAGGTACTATCACCCAGTAGCACTCTTACCCACATGAGTTGTCCCATTCATAGCACCCTTTTTCACTTTGACACTCATGTTGTTTTTCAACCCTTTAGGGATGGGAGTCCTAATAGTCTTAGATCATGTCACGAATCAGCCACATACTCCTTCTCCTCATTTTTCTAGCTTTCCCAATGGACTCCCAGGTTCTATTTTGACTGAACCTCCGCAGTATCATGAACCCTCTATTTCATCTATAATTTGTTTGCCCCTCTACAAATTTCCCTCCATTTCATCTACCTTATACAGAAACCCACCCATGGGGCCCCCACCTTCCACCAATTCTCCAAACTAATGGGGCCCCCACCTTCCACCAATTCTCCAAACTAATGGCGCCCTCACCGGCCCAACCATATTACATTGGGGCACTCGTTTCTGTATTTGTACACTCATCTCAAATTATTCTTTATTTATTGTAAAAAAGCCTTTATTTACAGCATTTCCATACCTTTTTGTCGTCACCTTTGGCGACCTTCTTCCCTTTTTGGCAAACGCAACCCATGTCACCCTTGGTTGGGGAACTCCTTCTAATCTACCCTTGTTGACATAGTCCATATACTCTGAGTATCCCACAGGCCACTTACCTCTGCCCTCTGAGTTTGTTCACTTTGTCCCGCCTCTGGCACAACTTATCCCACGTCTTGTTGTCCCCCTGACACTCAACTTAGTTGAATGGTTGTAGCCACTTATACTTCGCATGTACCCCCAACCAAGGGCCATCTTGAGTCTTCATACATCTTGACTTCGACCATGTACCTCCTCCAGATCCTCACCTCACCTAGTAGATTTCACGAAGCCCTTTGCTTCTGGGAGTCATGTCCCCCTTTTGTCAACATCGGCGCAGTTTTCCAGAAGGGCAACAATATCTTGAATCTCATTACCTTTCCAATGAGAGATCTGCACAGGGAGAACCACAATTGCTCCCTGTTGTCGTTGACCCCCGTAACATTCGACTTCAACACTTTCTCATGTTACGGTGGGTCTTACTTTGCGACTATTGTAGTTATTTCTTATATTTTTCGAAG
>JZKD02S1400405.1:580233-594456 GCA_000966675.3 Picea glauca
GTACACAGTTTATTTTTACACACCTTATGGAAGGTTGGGTTCTACAGGTTCCCTTCTCCCTCCAACGGGTAACTCTTGACAATCCCACTATCGCTCTCTCTTACAATGACACTCTTAGTAGAAGAAACATTGATGGATTTTGGTTATACGTATGCTCCCAACCTCATCCATCAGGGGGCATCTGTTATCACTGGAATTTCGTTTACAAATGGTTACAATAATTCAACATCGCCAAATAGTTATGAGGTCACCCATGGACCAAAATTACCACAAAAGCATTTCTAAATGGTCAAAAACTATACAACCAGTGACAAAATTAAAGTGCATTATGACTACACAGGGCGCGTGTGCACATGCGCAAAATAGAAACGTAGGAAAAGCGCACATGCGCCCGACGCGCGAATGTTTCCACTAAAATCCGTGCACATATGAGAACGACGCATTTATGAGAGTGGTCAACCTCCCACCCACTTCTGGTTCAGCTTCCAAGTTGATTTGACACTCAAATATGGACTGGATCCGACTAGGTGGCTGGTCAAAGACCTAAAAATTCCCTAATTAGCCTCTTTCCACACTACAAGTTGGTTGCACAATACCTCAAAGAGGTGCTATAAAAAGGCCATGGGTGCACTTCATTTTTTAAGGAATTCAATAGCAAAGTTATGCTGCTACTATTCTCTTGAGGAATCATCTATTCTCATCAGGAGTATACTAGCACCATTACATTGGGCAATCCATCTCACTGCTTGAGTGGATTAGCAAAGAATTCTTTCACCATTTTCATTGAAAGTTGTAAAAAGAGCTTATTTGTGGGGGTCCAAGATCCATCCCTTGGAGGAAGAAGGGACTCATAGTCCTATTTCTTCTTGGTGTTTTCTTTCACTGATATAAACCTTACCATTGGTGACATGGGTCTTATTGTTTCTTTTGTCCTTATGTCCCTATGCTCATTAGTTTAGTTTTTATTTTATTTCTTAATTTAATTCTTAGTTGTTCTTTTATATTTCTTTCTCTAACCCTTTTCCTTACATCTTTCCTGCTTAGCAAACCCAACTAAGCTTGCAATCACCTCTGTTTTGTTCACTAAGGTGACGAAAGAGGTGCAACAATTACAATTTAAATGACACAATACAATATGGATCCGATCACTAAAAGGATCCGATCAAATCCCTAAGATCACGTATGATCCATAAAAATTGGAATAACACTAACAAACTCGATCAAATACGAGTAAATATTGTCCTTGTTACCACGCTGTCTTCTGAAAGGTCTTGAAATTTAAATTTTGACTTGGGGTAGTTTTTATCCTAAATTAGACTCCCAAGGTTAAAAACTTGCATGATCTCTTGATCATGCACTTCTGTTGCTACTAACATATTCATTCTCTCTCTAGTCTTCCTTTTTTTCTCATGCATCACTGAGCTTCTTCACATGCTTAGACAATGAATTGTAACCAAGCCTTTGTAGCAAGCCTAGACACCTACTATCTAATACCTCACCAAGATTCCTCCTAGACTTTGGCCTTTTTGCTGTACTAGTTCTCTCCTCTTGAACCATATGAGCACTCATTTTATCTAGGCTTCTTCACCTACCCACTTCACGCAAAGACATATTTCCCTACTCTGATACCACTTGATGAAGACCAATTATATATGGGGGTCCGTCAAATCGATTTTTTTTATGATCTTGATCCTTGGACCTATTTTTTATGTCCCACAAAATAGACCACAACAGAGTCCATGCAATAATAAAACTTGACATCTCCACCAATACACCCTAAATAAAATGGTGTCCTTGTATCTCAATCGTCCAAATGATGTTAATAATAACTTCATTACAATTGTTCCTTGATCCTCTTATACAGTTTGCATCTTCTGTCACTTACCTCTTCCAACACCTTAACATTCCTAATTCTAGCACTCACTTTCCATCATAGAACCTTCGACAATACATAATTCCACTGGGCGCAAATCATATTTTCCTCACACAACCATTGGCTAGGACCAATGGTTACAACACTGTGTGAAATTCATTTCCATCGTACAATCATTAGCTAATACCAATGGATACAACACTGCATGAAATCCACTTTTCATCGATGTTCTCTATGTGTCTGGTCTGCACGCAAAAGGGTTCATCAATAAGTATGTTTGATCAATGATCCATGATGATCAATGATTAGATATTATCTCAATAGTTCAATGAATCTGTGGTTTCCCAAATGTTTGTGACATCCCCTCAACTCTTTTTGGGAAGAAACAACAAATTGTGCCTTAATGTCATACCCTTGCTCATCTTGGACTTGTGATACATATCTACTCAGTCCATTCTCACACATGCATTCAAATATGGATTCAACCACATAGGATTAAACCATAATTAATAAGATATCACAATATACAAATAGGGATACATAAAATACATAGTATCTATTAATATCGAGCTCGATTTTATTACACATATGGCCTCTCTGGTCCTGGCCTCGATTTTACATTGTGTAGACCCCCCTTTCTAAGCACACAGGGTTAGAATTTAAATGAAACAATACAATATGGATCAAATCAATGAAAGGATCCAATTAAATCCCTAATATCACTCACGATCCATAGAAATTTGAATATCACTAACACACAGTTAACAAACTTGATTGAATTCGATGAAATCTTGTCCTCGTGACCACATTGTCTTCTGGAAGGTCTTGAAATTTTAATTTTGACTTGGGGTAGTTTTTCTCCTACATCAAACTCCCAGGGTTAAAAACTTTCATGATCTCACAATCACATGATTATGTTGTTACTTCCATATTCACTCTCTCTCTAGTCTTCCTTTTTTTCTCATGCATCACTGAGCTTCTTCACATGATCAGTCAGTGAGTTGTAACCAAGCCTTTGTATAAAGCCTCCAAACTTTCTACCCTATACCTCACCAAGCTTCCTCCTGATCTTTAGCCTTTTGACATTATGGGTTCTCTCCTCTGGAACCATCTGAGCACTTCTTTTCTCTAGGATTCTACACCTACCCACTTCACGCAGAGACATATTTCCCTACTCTGATACCACTTGATGAAGACCAGTTATGGGGGTCCATCAAATCAATTTTTTTATGAGCTTCAATCCTAGGACTTGTGGGTTATGGCCCACGAAATAGACCGCAATTGAGTCCATGCAACAATAAAACTTGACATATCCACCAATACACCATGAATAAAATGGAGTCCTTGGTATCTCAATCGTCCAAATGAAGTTCATAGGAACTTCATTATAATCATCCCTCAATCCTCTTATACAGCTCACGACTTTTGTTGCTTCCCTCTTCCATCTCTTTGAAGTTCCTAATTCCAACACTCACTTTCCATCGTAGAACCTTTGGCAATCCGACATTCCACCAAGAAAAAATCATTTGTCGTCGTACGATGATTAGCTAGGACCAATGGTTATATTCATTTGCATTGCACAATCATTGGATAAGACCAATGGCTACAGAACTGCATGAATTCATTTGTCATCATTTTTCTCTCCTTGTTTGGTCTGCGTGCAAAAGGATTCATGAATCATCAATAACGATGTCTGATCATTGATCCACAATGATCAATGATCAGATATTATCTCAATAGGTCAATGAAATATGTGGTCGCCCAAATGTTTGTGACAGCCCCTCGGCTCTCTTTGTGAAGAACCAACAACTTGTGCCTTGTTGTCATACCCCTGCTCGTCTTGGACCTGTGATACAAATATGCGTAGTCCACTCTCACACACTCATTCAAAGATGGATTCAACCACACCAAATTAAACCATAATTAATTACATATCACAATATACAAACAGATATACATAAAATGCATAGTTTCTATTAATATCGATCTTGATTTCATTACACATACAACCTCTCTGAGTCTGGCCTCAATTTTACATTGTGTAGACCCCCCTTTCTAAGCACACATGATTAAAATTTAAATGACACAATACAATATGGATCTGATCATTGAAAGGATCTGATCAAATCACTAACATCACTCACGATCCATAGAAATTGGAATATCATTAACAAGCAGTTAACAAACTCGATCAAATCCGAGGAAATATCGCCCTCATGACCATGTTGTCTTCTAGAAGGTCTCGAAATTTCATTTTTGACTTAGGGTAGTTTTTCTCCTGCATAAATTTATAGGCTTGCAACTTGCAGATTTTGGGAAAACTCTATAACATGTAAGTTGATCATTCCAATGGAAAATTCCACGAAGGAAAAAGTCTGATAAGCTTGTGGCTTGCAAGTTTCAGGAAAACCCTATAACATGCAAGTTTATTATTCCAATGGAAAATTCCACAAAGGAAAACGTTTGATAGGCTTGTGGGTTTCGAGAAAACCCTATAACATGCAACTTGACATTCTGATAGAAAATTGCATGAAGGAAAAAGTATGATAAGCTTGTGGCTTGCGGGTTTTGGGAAAACCCTATAACATGCAACTTGACATTCCGATGGAAAGGTCCATGAAGGAAAAATTTTGATAGACTTTTGGCTTGTAGGTTTCATAAAACCTTATGACATGTGCATGTCATATTAACATTGTGTTATAGTAGTGTCGAATAGTTTGAAGACGAATTCAAAGTGTTTTAAGGACCGTTGTAGTAGTAAGCCAATTAATTTTTACTAATATTTTTAGGATTTTGGAGGTCATAAACTTGTAGAGGAAATTTGAGGCCATAAATGGAATTTTTCAGAGGTAAGAGATTTCTAGCAAGTCATTCTAAGCGCAAAGCAGAGCTTGTATGAGGAATTTACAACTGAAATAATATAAGGTATAAATTAGGTACCAATTTACTTCCAGAGGGCATAACTCCTTGCTTAGAAGTTAGTTTGGTGCACATGAGTAGTTTGTGGAAATATCATGGACCTTAGAAGGCAGCCATGGAACCATAATTGGAATATGGGTACCTAAAATTGTACATGATGGAAGAGAAGACATTGGTAGCTCAGAGGGAAAAATGAGAAAATAGTCTAAACCTCTGCATACCATAACTATCATCGTAGAGCTCGGATTGGGAAAATGAGCAATCATTTGAAAGATTATTCAAAGAGGAATGTGTCTAGAATTATAATTTGAATTAATGCATTTTTTATTCATAAATTGAGATGAAGAATGGCTTGTAGCCTAATTAATAAAATATTTTGCAATATGTTTAATTCTAACAAAAATTGTTGCTTGCACATTTTTTTTCAGAATTAGAGATACAATAAATCATATTTGGTTTCCTACATGAGGAATAGAGATGTGGAGGATGTCCAAGTATCTTACAATCATGGAGAAGAGGTCATAGGTCTACCTGTGAGCTTGGGAAAATTAGAGACCGAATCCAATAGACATAGGGGTAGAGTTGAGCCTGTAGAGTTGGTTGAGACTATGAGAATCTTGGAGAAGGAAGTGAAAATCTATAGAGTAGACAATAAGATGATGAGGAATCGGGAAGAGCTACTACAGAGTTTGAATATGTTGCAGAGGAAAGTCAATAAAGATTATGGTGCAAAAAATGCAACTAGTGCAAGGCAAATAGAAGCATTCAAATCTCATTATAGGAGGGATGATCATGGGGGATCTAGACAATCAAGGAGTTTTAACAGACCTTGTCGTCACCATTCACCAGGGCACTCGACCATAAGAGAATATGCACATTCAAGGTTGGAAAACAACACAAGTGTGTCCTCTGCAAGACATCAAAGGAGGATACATGGATTAGATATATTGCAAAGGGAGCTCAGAAAGATCAAGCCACCATCATTTGATGGAGATAATAGGAAGGGAGAAGATGCAAAGGCATGGTTGTTGAGAATGAGGAAATATTTCCAGTTGCATGATTACTCATCAAATGTAGAAGCCAAAATTGAAACCTACCATCTTCAAGGAAAGGAATCTATGTGGTGGGATCAGGTTAAGCACCTTGATGAGAAGAGAATTTCTTAGAAGCAGTTCAAGAAATATTTCTAGTAGCAGTATTTGTCAAAGAAATATTATGACGGTAAGATGCAAGAGTTATTTGAACTCAAACTTGTGAACACGGCCATGGATGAATATGAGAGGAAATTCTTGGAAAATCTAAGGTATGTGAACTTCATCAAAGGTGAGAAGGTCAAAATTCAGAGGTTCCTAAGTGGACTGGAATCCATCTACAAGGAAAAAAATTGATTTGATGAGCCCAATAATTTGGAATAATCCATCCCCGGATGGGGTGCCACATTGCGTGATGGAGCCACGCGGGATCAGGCTGGGACGCGGTATTAATGCATCTACCAGCCACCATCCCCTCAGCCTTTAACATTCCATGGACCAGCGCAGCCACATTCATGCGATGAGCCCTTTCGTGCAAGGGAACATTATCGGACATCATCACACTCAGCAACAGGTTTTAATGGCTATGGCGGTCACGCTAGCCCTCCTCCTTTTCACCCAAATCGACAAAGCAGAGTGGCATTCGCCCTTCGCAGCATCCATTCCACTGGAACAGCAGCATTTCATCCACTCCACTGGAACAGCAACAGTACTCTGTGGCCCCGTTTGAGCTCTGGAGCAGAGCGGCCCACTTGAAAAGAACCTTGGTCATCTACAGGATCCCCACCATGCCCAGAGCGAGAGGGAAGCCGCGCAGGGGAGCCGCCTGGTACACGGCTGAATCGCGATGCCAGAGTCAAAAAAAAATTGAGAAGGCGATAGCAATGGCAGCCATCCGAAGGTGCACGAAACCACGAATGCCTCCAATGGCGTACGTGGAATAAATTACCCCGGAGGATGACTTGCAGAGCTTCCCTGAGCACACTCTGTTCACAGTGGCGGATAATTGGAATCCACCTTCAGATTTTGGTTCAGACAGCAAGCCTCCGCTTGTGAGCATTTCACTTGGTCCCAGAGCCACCAGCCTAGAGGAGCATTACACCACCTGCTATATAGAAGAGGAGATTCCACCTGGCTCACCCATGGAGGCAGCGCTACAAGCCCATAACCAACAGGTGCATACACATCACGACGCAATAGAGACCATTCCCCCAGCGTCCATCGTTAATGTCTACGGGCAGGAGAAGCCACTCTTCACTGACTCGGGGTACCTCACTCTCATTTTCGAGCTGAGGAGTCTATTGGATGACCAGGTCTTTCGCCTCGCCCGAATTGACCAAAGACTCGACCTTCTCTTCGTGGCTCACTCAAGAACTCTTCCAAAGCGGCAATGCCCAATGTGCAAGAAGGCTTACGCGCTTCCAACAGGGTGGCGACATCACGAGGACGAGGACAAGCGCGCAGGCTAAAAGGTTCAATAATGGTCGTGGTTAGAAATTGCTTTTTCTGTTCTGAATTAGGCTTCGGTCCAGTTAGTTCTTAGTTTTCTTATAACCAGTGCATGGCATACAGTTTAAACTTCATGAGTGATGGTCCTGGTTTCCTTCGGGCAGGACAACACGCTGTTAATTTTTTTAGCTGGGAAACACATGGCAAGGGATGCCCAGCTGTCTCAGTTTCCTGTTTAGGCAGGACAGCTAGAATCGCAAACAGTTATTGTATTTTGCTTATGCTAATATAACAGGTCCCATCCTTTTTACTTAAAAAAAAAAACAAAAAAAATTGGAAGAATCCATAAGAAAGGATAAATATTCGTATGAGTAGAACAAAGGAAGGTCGGATTTCCAAAAGGCTTGGGATGATAAGAAGAAAGGAAACATGGATGAGAGGAAGAAATTATTCAAGTCACCCTTCATCAGGAATAAATCACAAGCATATCAACAAGGGCATCCTTCTCAAGGTGATAAAAAAATGACAGATTCCTTGGGGAAGAGGCCAATAATGTAGCCCAGAAAGTGTTGGGGATGTGGGGGAGACCACATGTATAAACATTTTCCTCACCGGGGAGATAAGACGAGTATTTTTCATAACATCGAGGAGGAGGAGCCAATAGAGGACATGGGAAAATGCATGCCAAGGATTTATACAACCTTGGAAAATATGCAAGCAGACTATCAATCTCACATGATTGAGGTACAAGGTAAGATCGATCATCATCCCATAGTTATTTTGATTGATTTTGGAGCTAGTCATAGCTATATAGATCCAAACCTAGTTGAAAGATTTAAATTGAAGAAATGTAAGCATGAAAAGTCTTGGTTAGTTTAGCTAGCTACTGGAACCAAGAGAATAATCAATGAGCTTGTTAAATATTTCCTAGTAAAAATGAATGGAGTCAACACTAAGGAATATTTGAACAACATATCGCTTGGGTCTTATGATGGCTTGATTGGTATGGATTGGCTAGAAAAGAATTGTGTTTTCTTAGATTGTTATAACAAGACTTTCACATGTATTGATAAGGAAGGGAATTCAAGGTCAGTTCAATGTATTCCAATGCCTATATCTATTCGAGAGATTTCAACATTGCAGCTGAAAAGAAGTTTTAGAAAAGGGTCTCAAATATATGTAGCCCATATAGAAGAGCCAATGAAGGATAAGGAGCCAAGTCTTGAAGATTATTCAATATTAAAGGAGTATGAAAATGTGTTTGAGGAGTTTCCAGGATTGCCACCAAAGAGTGACATTGATTTCTATTGATTTAATGCCTAGAGTTTCCCCAGTGTCCAAAACTCCCTACAGAATGACCACACTATTACTAAAAGAATTGCAAATGCAAATAGAATAGTTGTTGAAGAAGGAGTACATACGCCCAAGTGTTTCTCCTTTTGGTGCCCCAGTTCTTTTTGTGAAGAAAAATAATGGAACTTTGAGGTTGTGTATTGACTTCAAACAATTGAACAAGGTTACAGTCAGAAAAAATATCATTTTCTGAGAATTGATGATCTTTTTTATCAGTTAAAGGGAGAAAATGTATTTTCCAAGATTGACTTGATATCAGGCTATCATCAAGTGAGAATCAAACAAGAAGATACTAGAAAAATAGCCTTTTGAACAAGGTATGGACACTACGAATTTGTGGTGGTGCCTTTTGGGTTGACAAATGCACCCGCTACATTTATGTGTCTAATGAATGGGGTGTTCAAAGATTTCTTGGACAAGTTTGTTATTGTATTCTTGGATGATATTCTTATCTATTCCAAGACATAGGAGGAGCATAAGCAACATTTGAAAATGGTGCTACAAGTATTGAGAGAGCACCGATTGTATGCCAAGTTAAGTAAGTGCACTTTTTACCAAAAGTAGATCCATTATTTAGGTCACATTGTTTCATAAGATGGCTTAGCAGTGTTTTCAAAAAAGATTGAAGCAATCAAAAGTCAACCAATGCCAACAAATATTTCATAGGTTAGATCACTTATGGGTCTAGATGGTTACTACAGGAGATTCATTTCAGGATTCTCCAAGATTGCACACCCAATAACACATTTGCAAAACAGAGTAAAATTTGAATGGAGTATCAAGTGTGAAGAAAATTTCCACTACTTAAAGAATTTATTAACAAGTGAACCCATTTTAAAAGTTCCATATTCAAATGAGAATTTTTTTGTATGCACAGATTCATGCAAGGAAGGGCTTGGTGGAGTCCTTACCCAAAATGGTCATGTAATTTGTTATGAGTCTAGAAAATTAAAGGAGCATGAAATAAATTATGCTACACATGACTTAGAGTTCACGGCCATAGTACATGCTTTAAAAATGTGGAGGCATTACCTTATGGGATGAAAATTTGAATTGAGGACAGACCATAGTGGTCTGAAATACTTGTTTAGACAGTCAACATTAAATGCCAGACAAACTAGATGGCTTGAATTTCTCAGTGAATATGACTTTGAGATTAAGCACGAAAAGGGAAAAGAGAATAAAGTGGTCAATGCACTCAGCAGAAGAATGCATGAAATACATGCTACAGACATTAGTATGTATAGGAAAGATTTAAAAGATGGAATTTTAGAAGTTGTAACGACAAACCAACATTATTTGCAAGTTAAAGAAAGTTTACAACAAAATAATGCACAAGAGAAATATAAAGATTACAAGCTAGAAGAGGATGGAATCCTCATGTTCAGAAACATAGTTTATGTTCCCAATTCTCTGGAATTGAGAAATTTAATTTTTAATGAGATGCACAATGTGACATATGCTGGACATCCAGAATACTAGAAAACTATTACAGTTGTAATATGCCAGAACTTTTGGCCTGGTATGAAAAGAGATGTGACTGATTATTTGGCTAGATGCATGGAATGTTAGAAGGTAAAGGCTGAGCACATACATCCAACGGGATTGTTGCAACCATTTCCCATTCCTAAAATGAAATGGGAGGTTGTTACTATTGATTTCATTACCAAATTTCCCAAGACAACAAAGCAAGATGATTATGTCATAGTAGTGGTGGAAAAGAGTACAAAGGCTACACATTTCATTCCAATGAAAATAACTCATATGGCAACCAATATTGCAGAAACTTATATGAAGGAAATTGTTAGGCTACATGGTGTTCCTGAGGCAATAGTATCAAACCAAAATCCAGAATACTAGAAAACTATTACAAATGTAAGATGATAGAACTTTTGGCCTGGTATGAAAAGATATGTGACTAATTATTTAGCTAGATACATGGAATGTCAGAAGGTAAAGGCTGAGCACATACATCCAACAGGATTGTTGCAACCATTGCCCATTCCTAAATGGAAATGGGAGGTTCCTACTACTAATTTCATTACCGAATTTCCCAGGACAACAAAGCAACATGATTCCATCATAGTAGTGGTGGAAAAGCTTACAAAGGCTACACATTTCATTCCAATGAAAATAACTCATATGGCAGCCAATATTGCAAAAACTTATATGAAGGAAATTGCTAGGCTACACAATGTTCCTGAGGCAATAGTATCGGACCAAAATCCCAAGTTCACTTCCAATTTTTGGAAGAGGTTTTTTAAATGATTTGGGACCAATTTGAATTTCAGTATAGCATATCACCCAGAGTCATATGGGTGGATAGAGAGGATTAATCAGATAATTGAAAACATGTTGAGAATGCATGTAATGGGAAATCCTTCTAGGTGGGAGGACTATATCCATTTTGTTGATTTTGCTTACAATAATGAGTATTAGGAATCATTGAAGATGAGTTTGTTTGAAGCCTTGTATGCAAAAAAATGCAACACACTAGTGAGCTGAGATAACCCAGTAGATAGAGTCATGATTGGGCCAGAATTATTAAGGGAAATGGAAGAGAGGATGGTAAAGATCAGATATAATTTGAAAGTTTCACATGACATGAAAAAGATCTATGCCAATAAAATAAGAACACATAGAGAATTCAAAGTGGGAGAACATGAGTTATTAAAGGTTAAATCCAAGAGGAGTTTGTTGAAGTTGGGATGTTTCCCAAAATTAGCAGCAAGATACTATGGTCCGTTTGAAGTCCTAAAAAGGATAGGCTCAGTTGCATACATGTTGGCATTACCGGCATCCACGAGAATTTATAATGTGTTCCATGTATCTTTATTAAAATAGTGTGTACCTGATCCTAACTATGTGATTGATTGGATTGTTATCCATGTGGAACCCAAAGGGGACTTTTGGGTGGAGTCAATGCGCATCTTGGACTGGAAAGTCAAAGTGCTCAAGAACAAATCCATCAGCTTGGTAAAGGTTCAATGAAATTGCTACAATTCTAAATACGCTACGTGGGAACATGAGGAGACCATGTAGGAAGCATACCTGCAATTTTTTACAAATTTTGAAGAAAAACAAATGTACATTTGTACATAAGAAAATGAAGAATCCATTTGGAAGTTGGAGTTCCTAGAGCCACAACTCCAAGACTTACTGTCCTACCAATGTTATATCTCATTCCTTGGGATGTGCAGGTTGAGGGGAAAATAGAATTGTTGCGTGATTCATTAAGTTATAGAATTATCAAAGTATTATGATGTAACATTTTAAATATGTCAATGTGTAAATTGTATGGTGATGTGCACTAAGGACAATGCAGTGGGTAGGGGAAGGGGAATGTAACATCCTCATTTTTAATCCCCAAATTAACAATATGTATTGTAAATATGATGTATGGTCGTGAGTCAAGTGACATAATATGTAAATGATGAATAAAATAAATAAGAATGTATCGCTAGTTGTCGATGGACACAGACAGAGACTTGGGGGCTTAATATCCACAAGAGGGGAAAGGGGTCCAAGGGGGAGAGTTACCTATGTCTACTAAACTCAAATCATCTTTCTAAGTTATCCTTATTATGAACCTTCTACTTTATGTTGAGTGTTCTAGAGTCCAATCATTGAATACATGTGAGAGGATGGGTGAGTGAAGTCACCTCACATAGTTATTAAGAGCATAGGCCTGAGTACAATCACCCTTGGGAAGAGTGTGAGTCAAGCAAGCATGGGAAAAAGAAGGAAATTTGTATGGGGAAAAGAGGCAGATTATTGGCAGTGAGGAAATTTATATGGGCAAGTGGGACCAGTTTGGAGAAGCAAAGTTTTGGACAGCAAGAGAGTTCTGAGTGCAAAAGCTTGAAAGAATCTATAGTGGGCATGTATAATAGTTGATTGGAGTTGTAATTTCATGGGAAGCGATGTTGTAGGCCTGTGAGTAAAAATTTGTTCAAGAAATTGTCAAGGGAAGCAAGTATTTTGTTGCGGTGAGAATTCTAGTTGCAACTCTAAATTCCTGGAGTCTCCAACAAAGAGATTTCTTGTACAACCTGTGTTGAATCCCTAGAGGGAAGTGGGATAGCCTAAGGGACTGTGTGGCAGAGAAGGGGATTGCATTCCTTGGGTTGTGCAGTTTGAGGGGAAGAGAGCTAGTGGATTGGAACTAGCTGTGGGAATTGATTGTTGAGAGGGGGACAATAGCCAGCGTTAGAGACCATTGTCTCTTGTGAATTCATAGCCCCAACTCGAGGGTGACTTGATGTTGAGAATTGGAACAAAAATTCTATGGTTGGGAGGAACATTTGTACTCTGAAACGGATTGAGTTTTATTTATAAAAGATGAGTGCTTTTATCTCTGTTCAATGTTTTATTTATGTGTTTATATTGTTGGGTGTAAACTCTGTGTTTTTGAGAAATTATATGATGTTATGTGTATGTTTAATTAGTTGCATTCATGTTTATTGGAATTGTTGTTAGATGCATGGGTATTTTTAGCCTCTTGCATATTTTTAATTTAATGGTATGAGGAAAAGAAAATTGTAAATTGTTGAATTTAGTAGTGGTGAGTATAACAACATGTGAGTGTATAGCTAATTTCCTTCACCATGGTGGCCTCATTGTTGGGCTTGTGGTGGCACTTACACTACATACAAAGTTGGGTGGAAAATTGTTCATGCAATGAGTTCCTTTGACCATCTTAATTAATTAAAAGACAAGTACTCCATCTCTACCTTAAACTTTGTCTATAATTATGCAAATAAGTTTATTCTTTGTTTATGAATAAAATGAATATGAAAATGGATAATTTTTAGTATGTTTATTTATGTTTATTTCCATTATTATATCTATATGAATTTGAAAGATATCAATTCTTTAATAACTTCAAATTTATATTTCTCATATAAAGCATAACCCCTCTTTGTGAGTGAAGTAACCTATGAAAGGAGACGATACTAAATTCAATCATATCTCACCTTTTATCCATCGATTCATAAAAATTATGAACCTAAAGATTGTTAGAATAAAGCTTACTTTAGTAAGAGATAACTGTTGTAACTGTGAGTTTCAACCATTACTGTTGTAACTGTGAGTTTCTAGGTTTACTATTATCAGCTAATCAGATCCACTTAAGTCAGTGATCTGCATGCTATATATGTAACCTCCATTTGTTGGTTAAGCAAATGAAAAACGTTTTGTGTTGTGTGAATTAATTCTTCCAATTTTATCTTGGTATCAGAGCGAGAAGAAAAGAGACGGATCGGGGATTGTTTTGAGGAGGACCCAACTGCTGAGTTTTGTGTGGAGCGTCCCTGTTCAGCTGTCCACATTGTTCTTGCGCGATCTGCTGAAGAGATTGTTGCTCGCTTCCAGCATATGCGTGGAGAGTTTGTTGCGGTGATCGATTTGCTGCGTGAGTTTAATTTCGGATTTGCATGTGTGAGCGTGGAGGTAGTTTGCATGCATGGACTTTGCTGCGTGAGTTAATTTCGGATTTGCATGCGTGAGCGTGGAGGTAGTTTGCATGCATGAGTGGAGTTTTGAAGTGTGAGTAAAATTCACATGCGTGGAGTGAAGGCAAATCAGAATTGCATAAAT